>APFE030567950.1:30705-41814 GCA_000404065.3 Pinus taeda
ATAATCTATGATTTCAAATATTTTTGGAGCTTTATTATGAGCTAATCCTTATAACATTGGATCTCTAGTTGATGTGTGTCCAACATTGTCTTTACCATACAATGTCCTTAAGGAATCATGGAACCAAGTTAAAATATCAAACTGATATGTAATCTAGTAGGAAACTCAAATATTCCTAATGTGTCTACATTATGAATTCATTAACCAATAAACAATCATCAATTAATAACTTTGTCTATCTTTTATGTATTGTGCATTCCTTGGAATTAGTATGGTTCATGTTTTAAAATAGCCACTATGACAAAATACAAAACATTTAAGTGACAAACAAACATTTGAGCAACACAAATAGATATAACTTTACATAGTACACACACAATTTACAATTGGGGAATAAAATCTAGTGCACATTCCAACCTACCAAGTAATGGACAATTCTTAAAATTGAATGTTTACTCATATATGATTTTGATTGATAGGGATGCAAGTACAATTATGTATACTCTTGGAGATATGTTCATAATCTTTCATAATTAAACAATGTATCCACTCATTGCTTTACAAACTTTTTGTTGATTGCTTTGAATGACCAATCAATTATATGTGCAAAATTCTACATTAAGCCTCTCCCTAGAATCAATTACAACAATTATCACATGTAACATGTATGATTTCCTAATGATTAGATCACTCAATCACTCCTAGCATCATTGTTGAAACAATGTTCTTCTATTAAAAGTCAAATTATGAATAATGTTAGACATTCTTATCAATCTTGAGTTTTACTTTAAAATCTATCACCATTTCCTCTAAAATTTTCCTAATCCATCTCTCTAGGACAATCTATTCAACCACAGATACTTTATCTATCCCTTCCTTGAGTTTTTGGCTACTAAGTTTGTTAGGCTATCTTTTGATGCAAAAGCCCAATTTCAAAATCCTTATCACTTCTTATTTTTTCTTCCCAAAGTTTGGGCATTGTGTTTCTTGGGTCCCCTCTCAACCAAAGAAAACATAATCATGAAAACCTTGGTCCTTTTCATTTTTTATTGGAATTTTCTAGGCACTAAGGTTTCCTTATTTCATAGAATATTTCTAGCTCCCTAGGTTTTCTTACTAGAGTTTTCTAAGCTCTCCCTTAGGTTGGAAAATTTGGTGTAAATTATTCATATACCTAAAATTATGGCAATATATTATTGATGGAAAATTGGGCCATTTTTTCCAAGAAAAATCTAGACCTTTCTTTTGGAGAATAATTCATGCCTCGCTAGCACTTTTTTTCATTGTTTTTGAACTTTACATAAAATGTCTCTCTATGCCTCCAATTTGGCATATATGGGACTTAACAACCGTAAGGATTCATTTATAACTTTAGCACTCATCGTGTTGATATGAATCTAGGAAGAAATTTATAAGCATAAAGACAGTAAGAAGCAAAAAATTTACAATTTAGATATAATTTAATTAACAAAAAAAAACCATTTATTTGAATAAAAATAAGTATTTATAAATATTATCTAATATGTGAAAATTACTTTCAAGTTCAAGAAGAAGATTTATTTTTCTTATAAGTATTTTCATTCTAGATTTGTTTTTTATGTGGTTCATGGTCCCTAGAGATCGGTGACTACTACGTCCATGGAACATTTGTGCCAGGGAGATCTACCCAAAAGGATCACTTCCTATTGCCTCAACCACAGAGCCTGGCCCCAAGGCTACCGATAGAATTGAACCTGTAACCTCTCAATAGTAGAGATGCTTTCATGATGGGAACTCGACCCACTGAGCTGACCCTCAAAGCTAATTCCCTTCATTTTAGATAATAAATGTTTAATTTATATATATTAAAATGATGTCCAATATATGAAAAGAAACCTTTGCAAATATTTACCTAAAAAAAATCCCTTGATCTCACTTTCCCTCCCCTTGAATGAATTCCCTTTTTCCACCCTTATCCCACTTTTTTCACATAATAATTGTGCCTTGAAAAACAATTTAAAAGATTATTAAAAAATAAATGAAAATTAAAATATAAATATTCAATATTTCTAAAATTACAATATTAATAAAATAATATAATGATTAAAAAATAAAAATGAATAAAGGAAAAAAATGAAAAACAACAAAATAATGATTTAAATTAGCACTCCCATTCTCCCCCACCCTTCTTTCCTTCCCTCTCCCCCTTACTATTCCCATCCCTTCCCTTCCCCATCTCATAGGACCCCAGCCACACAATCACTGATGAAAGCAGAAAGACACTAACGAACTAAACGAAGGTGATATGGGTAAGAGAGTGGGAAGGGGAGAAAGTGTATCAAAAGGGTTATGGGGATAGTGAAACTGGGGGTGGATAAATAGAAGGAAAATATTTTTTTTTAAGTAGATAATGCATTAGGTTTTTGGTCAAACCAATATTAGTTTGGGTTTGACCCAAAAAAATTGCAAACTTCCTATAGTTTAACATCGCATATTGAAATTTATTATTTTTAAACAATAATTTAATTTATTTATTGTCAACCTGATTGGTCTGATTGGTTTGTGCCTTATTTTATAATGATATTTATTATTATTTAACAATAATTTAATTTATTTATTGTCAACCTGATTGGTCTGATTGGTTTGTGCCTTATTTTATAATGATAGCATGAATACAAGGATCACATCACCAGCGAAAGGTTGCACGATGGGCATTTGTGGAATTTATCCTTAGGCATAAATTCCTGACGGAGCACATCCCCACAATAGCCCCCTCCAATTCATATTCATTTATACCCCCTTCCACTCGATCGATCAATCAATCAATTCAAGCATGCCTGTTTGTTTCAAATTAGTAAAATTTATAACCATATCTTGTGGACATCTAAATCCCAAAGCTTCAATTTGCACCAAAATTCCAAATGGACATTTATAAATCTTTTACAAAATATCAATTTTATCGTTTTCTCCTTTGATTGATAAATCCTTGTGCATGTGCCAAAGAAAGAGAACGAAGGAAGTTTCATTGAATCCAGGATGGTATAGCCATACCTACAAAATAGTTGGTGTTTAAAAATGTAAGGACATATATCTCGGAAATCAATAAACATAGCCACATGTGTGTCATCCACCCATTAATCTGTCACACAATCCAATAAACCAGTCAACTAAATAATATAACATGACATTTGTCCAAGAAAAGTTGAAGAGTATTATACCTCGAAAACACCATCATGTTTGAACCCTCCTCTTGCACTTCAATGCATGGGAACAAAGCCAGAGTTCATTTTTATAAGAAGAGAAACCATGGTCGTAGGAAAGCTTCCAGAAAGAGAGAGAGAGTTGTCATGTGAAATATGGATTTGTAGAAAGTCAAGTCTATGGACATGAACCTGTGTATTCCACTACAACAATCACAGTCAGTGAATTTTATATTTATCAAAGCAATCCCAAAGCTCATAAATTTGCAGGCTTTATAGATAATTAATCAGTGATGATGACAGTAGCGCATCTCAGAAATATTCAAAGTATATTGCGTCTCACTCAATTAAGTCTACAACCACTAATTAAAAGGGTCATTGTCAACTATATTTTATATTTTGGTGTTATTTATATGAAGCTAAAAATTGTTTTCAAGTTTATAGTTAAATTTAATGCTTTAAAAAAAATTGAAACATTTAAATTTTTCAAACCACACCATTCAAACTTTATAATTTTAATCGAATACTTCTCAAATTTTAAACAAAATTTATATAAATAAACAAATAAAAAAAACTTCAACAATATTATGAAAGCATTTGGATGAATCCCTTATTTTCTTTAACTAATGAGATTTTATGATAATTAATTTTAATGTGTCTTATTCAACAATACGAAGTAATTTAAGGCAAAACCTTGGCATGTTCGAGAAGAAAACTAAAGCCGACCATGAAGAAGAAAAAGTTTGAAATTTGTTGATATAACTTTCGATGTGGGCGTATGGAACTTTTGTGAGAAGTTTTAATCTATGTCGCAATGCAGAAAATGATAATTTACAAAATTAATAATATATTTAATTATAATTTAAAATTAATCTAAATGTATAGCATTTTAAAAATTCAAATATTCAATGGGAGACTGTAATAGGAAGGGTTCTTTTTTTCCCCGACAAATAAAAGGAGATACAATATTTCCCTTTGGAAAAGTCGTAATTTTCATTATGCAAATAAAATTACATTTTGTAGATGCAAAAGCATATGATGTATGTGAGGCATAGAGCCTATTGAGTATGTAGAATCAAAACATTGTGTACTCCGCACAGGGAGACACTGAACTGTCACTGAAGCTTAAAAAAATCTCTACGCAGAGGGTATTTTAATTGTCATATATATGTTTGATAACATTATGCATAAATAAAAATTATATAAACAACAAAAAATATAGACAGACTCTTTCAGAGCTAGTTAATCTGTAAGGTCTATGGTAGTGTTGATGGAAGGTACCATCCTTCTGCTCCTGGATCATCCAAGTCCCAATAGGCCTGTGCACTGCTTCCCTGGATAGGACGTCAGCAACTGTGTTTCATTCCCTGTATATATGATGACAAAAAAAAGTGTCAAAAAGATTGATGAGTCGATGAATCTCATCCATAATATGTCTCAGAGAATATGAATTGCAGTTTGCAGTTTTGTTTATCCAATTGCACACAATTTTTGAGTCCCCAAATAATTGTAAGTCCCTGCATTGTTTTTCCAGAGCATATTGTATGGTATATTTGGCCGTGATAAGTTCGGAAAAATTGTTTGTATCCCTCCCTAGGCCCATATGTATTTTGAAGGAATGAGATTCTGAAAGGTGTAGTATGGCTCCCCCCCTACAGCCAATATCCTAAGGAGATACAATATGCCTAGGGGCTATGATATTTAACTAACAATCAAGCCCAATATTTAGCACTTTGGCCAGGACTTGACCTGGCAATAAAAAGGGGAATTCGACATTTCTCTGTCTATGGGGATTCGATGATATTTATCCAGAGAGTGGTGAGGCTAAAATAGAACTCTAAGAAGATCCATCCTCCCAATCTCCATTGAGTAAAACTTCAAAATTTGATAGTGTGGAATTATTTCATGCAAAGAGAAATCTCAATTCATCAATAGATACAATGGAAATCAAAGGTGTCATTATGGAACAAGGAATGTTAACAATGGATGGTAATCCCATTTTCAAGCCTTTGCCATGATAAGCATTAAATTATTCCTAAAAATAAGTATGACATAGTTTCCCTTTTTATCTGAAGCAAAGGAGGGGACGTTTGTAGTCCTATTGTCAGAATAATCTCAGCAAATTCGTTAAATAATATATCTTTCATGATGTTATGGCGGCCCTTCCCTCATGAAGTGGCATGGATTTGTGTACCTATTTGGAGTTCCCAAGCATCATCATATATGTCAAGGGACAGATGGAGGTTGCATCTCATCGATATTAAAACTGAGTTGAAGTGTAAAATTAGCACCTTCGCAAAGGATACCCAAAAAGCATGCTTGAACAAGCAGTGATTAATGGAGAAAGAATTGGAATACAAGTTGGAAATCATGGCTTTGGATTTTCATGTTCGACTGTTGCAAAGAAATCAATGCAGCAATCAAGGTGGAGGAATGAATGTTGGTCTGAAAAAAGCAAAGTGTTATGGCTATAAAAAGAGAATGTGTTCTTGCAAGCTCTAAGCCACTCGCTTGATACCCATTCCACTTGCAAGAAATAATAGGTAGAGTTTGTGTCTGTCATAATGGAGACTCGTCAAAGCCGAGAGCAAGAGGAGAATAACTATTATCGAGCTTGCTTATCGGCGTCAATAGAGTTCATAATCAACATGATATCTAGGCAAGGAGATATGATTTTATCAGAGTCAAGAGCCCACACTAAGCTAGTAAATCATAACCTAGACTTGCTAGAGGTTAAGTTAACAAGGTTACAGGTGGTGTCTAATCACTTAAATGTCAAGATTGGCATCATACACATCCTTTCTGAAGTTGAAGAAGTCAAGGAGAGTATGAAGAAGATGAAACTCCTTAAACGAAGCAAGAGTCTCTTTGAAACCTCAGGCAGCGGAATCCTTTTTGTTTGGTTCGGATAACCTTGGAAATGAAGACCCCCTTGCACAAGGGGCGTGTCATGCAGAATAGTTTTAATCTCATGATGTTTTAGGTTATGAATTGTAAGTTCGTAGTTATATTAGGCGTTTTTTGGAAGATATATAAGGACAATACCTTTAGAATATTTGCATGTAATAGAAGAACTAATAGAAGCAGTGTTTTTTGGAACATTTTGAATGCAAAGGATGAAAACAGTGTCATTAATGTAAAAGGTTCTACCCTTCAAACCAAGTTGCATTAATACAAAGTTTATAATTGTTCCTTTTAAAAAAAACAAGTCTTTATATTTTTATTGTTTTTTACTTTAATTTAGCTATATTTAAATTAAGCGACAGGGGCTAGCTAGTATGTAGCACTTGCTTATAAATAGGTTGTGTTTTTTTAAAATATTTTTAATAGCTTTTTAAAAGAAAACATTTCAAATTTTAATTTATATATAATTATTAATTTGTTAACTAATTTTTTATTTAGTTTTAAGAAATAAATTACAGTTTTATTAATATAATAAAAATACACATGTTTATGGCATTCATAAGTGTTGTTAAATCTTTTACATGACAGTCCAATATTCAACCCTTATCACAAAAAAATTGAAATTTGTTTCAATCTAGTTACATCTGTAGAATATAAGAAATAAAAAACTATTCGAAGTAGTGCATTAACCATTTGTCCAGTATACCATGAAAATCCATCATTATACAAAATCTAAGATGAAACACATAAAATACTAAACTTTAGATCCATGGTTCACAATAATAGTATGCAGTTATCCCATTCTAAATTACTAAAATAATCTAGGTTCCTTGATCCAACCAAACTCCAATGCTTGAGAGCTAGTTTGCACAATGTTCTTATCCTTGTAAATATGAGACAAATGTGTATATGAAAAAGATTGTGAACTTCATCATACAAGGGTTCTATTGTAAAATTCTTAAGAGCAATTTCTTTGTGCATCCATTTGATAACCAACAATGAGTCTCCAAATATTTGTAACTGGGTTACACCAAATGCTTAAGCTAGCTTCAAAACCAACTTTAAAGCCATCATTTCACAGAAATTATTGGTTTCTTAACCAATTATAGCTTTAAAAGAAACAATTTGATTTGAAGATAGGTATAATATGCCCTCCTAAACCTCCATTAGAGGAGTTCCCCTATGAAGCACCATATTCAAAGATAACAAACAAACAAACAAAAACTCGTGGAATACTTTTATTATTTCCACTTCACCTTCCCTATGAAGGATAGTTTTCCTTGAACTATGGATAGGAATTTAAAATATGTATGGCACATTTGAGAGGAAGTATATGTTTGTCTTCAAACAGTGTTATAGTTCTAGTAAGTCATACTCCCTAAGCTATGTTAAGAGGTAGTTGCTCTAAGCTTAGAAGTATCATTTTTTCTACACCATCTTTTGAAGGCCTCTTCAAGACTTCTTATATTCCCAAATTTCCCAATCCTTATTAAATTACTCATATATTTCCAAACCTCCTTGGAGTATGGCCATTCCAACATAAGGTGAACAATGGTTTCTTTTAATTGACGAGACTGACAACACCTTTGTGGGCCTATAAAATTATTTTTCTAAAGAAAAACCCATACGAGTGCGTTGTTGAATAAACTCGATGACACAATGAAACATTTTAGTTTCCATATAATTATCCACCACTAAATCTATTGGTTTTATCTTCCTTCTTCCACTAGTGCTCTATAGCCTAATATAGGAACACATGCTCCAGTAGGATTCAAAGACCATGTCAATTGGTCATCTTCTTCTTTGAGCCTGAAATTGTTGTCTCTATTTATCTTTTCCATTCCTTTGCATACTCTACCCTCAATCCAATTTCTTTCCAAGTTAACCACTATTGGTGCCTAGTGTTCCATGCCCAATTTGCAATTTGTCGAAGATTAAAGTAACCCTTATTCATTAATTCCTAAATTATCGGGAGAGAATTTCTATGCTTACCTTTGATCACTACCCACGAGTCAAGACCAATTTGTAATTTATCCTCTTTTTTTAATTTGCCAAATCAACCAATTACAAACCATATACAAAGTATAGATAATAGCTTTATGTATTATTGAGGCATTAGTATGTTGTTTGATTAGACATCTAATCCAATCCTCCACTATATTATAGGCTATATAATTAGCTCTTACTACCTAGGTCCACAAACCTATTCCTTGAATCAGCTTCCCCGCATTTTTTGTAGGAAGAGTCCTTTAAAATTGAAAAAGATTTTTAAAGTCCCATTCGCCAAAGGCATTTGGTAATGCCAATGGTTTCCATGAGGCCTATTATCACTCCAAGAAACTCTCCTAGGTTGTAGATCGGAGATGCCTGGTAACATATAATCTTCAATATTGTTCTCAAAACTATTGGAATAAAAAATGGTTTGGATCAAGCCAAATAACCATTTCAACCATGGTTTTACTCGAGACATGCATGAACACCCTCAGATTACAAGGCTTTAGACCACTAATGCTCAACAGTTTGTAGTTTCAATGAATGGATGGAGAACACTGACCATACCGGAAGATGCATGCATAAACATAAATGAATGGCTAGCTACAGGCAGCAAAAGAAAATGCTGACTGTACCGGCAGATGCATATATGACCACATATGAATGGCTGGCTACAGGCAGTAAAGAAACTTGTAAATCTAATTTATTAAAGCAGAGATAAGATGACAGTTATCTAGCCTTAGACACAAAAGAAAACATGAACAAATTGTTCAAATGCAAGCTTAGAACAGAAGAGAAAATGGAATATTGAACATATAACAACAAAAGAAGCTTGTATTACTAATGAATGAAGATGAGACGCTTGAATAGCAAAGTCTCTACAGTGTCCAGAAGTTGAACCTATATTACATCTTACTTTCAGCTATTTATAGCCTGTTTACAATGCTCCTAAGTTCTAAGAGGCTCGGAGTCTTAATCTGTCTTATCTGTCTTGTTAACTGATTGATTCCCTCAAAAGGCAAGCATGGCTCAGAAGTTTTCTCCTTTTGACAAAAGAGTACCCGCTTTCAGATATTTTTGGTAGTTTGTTGCGCTGTCTGGGAGCTCTCTCGTGCAAGAGATGTCCCACAATTGATTCTGTTGTTATGGATGAGTTGTGTTGTGTTGTTGATGCTCCATGATCATTTGTTGTTGTGGCTGTGTCATGTTGTGTTGCGTTGTGCTACTCCATCACTGCTTTGTCGGTTTGGGGTGAGCTGCACATGTTGTGGCCCTTTCTATGGTTTAACAATGCATGCTTCCTGTTAAAACAGAACAGCGCTGCCCTATTGTGGAACTCTGTTGAAAATAATGAATATTTATGTTTTAAACATAAAACAAAGCAACACTGGGAAACCTCACCCTTCTTTTTCCTTTCAGGACTTCAAAAGTCCTCAAAAATGATTTATTCCTCTATTAGGTCTGCCCTTCGAGTCGTTGTTTCCCATCACAAGTGGCCCGGTCCCTTTGTTCCTTTGTATTTCGAAATATGATTGAAAAACACTGAAAATATGAGAAAATTGCCTTTGGCGGACTTCAAATAAAATTTCACTTCCCAGACCCTTTTGGGTCTGGTTTCATTGCTATCGACGCTCGCCAAGGCTCCTTTGTATTTCATTTAAACAACGAAAAATACACACAACTACATTAAAATCAGCGTTTCCCGCAGACTTGAAATATTATGCAATATTAACTGGAATATCGTCGGGTCCGATTAATTAGGTTGCACCCATATGTGTGTAAAGGCCTCACCCCTTAAGGTTTCTCCGATGCGATAAATTGCAATCGCGCGTCGCTCACTCCCCGGGTCCTTCATATAACATGGCATATGCTCCCCACCGACAGCGATATTTCCAATATCGGTGATTGGCATATTGCTCGGCCTGATCTCATCGCGACTCTACTCTGACTGCCTCCGATGGCCACGACCGATGCAACCCGTCGATCCGATCATCGGAGATCGTTGATCGGCGGTGTCTTACGCCGATTGCCACTGCCCGCCTATGCTGATTAGATCCGCCAATGCGATTTGCCGCTTAGATTTGGATCGTTGATCGGCCAGATCTAACTACTGTTGTGCCTTCTCAGTTTTAAGCTTGTGATAATAGTTTTTCACTGTTTTGGAGTGTTTTTTCCCCCCGATAGTGTATTTCTGCCCTTCCAAGGGCTCAGAGCATGCGACGGTTTTGACTTTGAATGATCCTTAAGAGGATTTTGAAGACTTTTGGGGCATACTTGGATCCTTTGGCATGATTTTAAGCAAACTTTGAGACTTTGGGAGTGTTTTGGGTCCATTTTTGGGCCAAATGCCTCCAAGGCTAACATTGGCTCCTTCTGAGGATGAAATCCTCCCTGTGAGGTTTCATGAACTATAGAACAATGTCTTTTCTGTAAAAAACAAGATCATTTCTTCCTCCTAGTGTTGCATTGGGCATGGAGTCTATTTAGCATGAAATAAAAATCGAAAACAACATATTAACAATACCAAGGCTTGAAAGCCTTAACTGAAATAAAGTTCGAAGAAGAGCCCATTGACTGGGCCATCAAAAACATATCCTTCCTTTAATGCATCCCTTTGGAGAAAACAGTGACCAAACTAAAAATTGACCCTTTTTTGTTAGGATATTCCGACACGTAGGAATAGTTAAGTATAACTTGGTCTAGTATAGAGTTAGGTAAAGTGTGTTTCTTTATTATGTACATTTGTAACTTACAATCCGATGGTCACGATATGTAGTGATCCGACGGTTCATTCTCTCCTCGGTATTACCGACACTTGATCCGTGGCTTGACACCCGATTGGTCATGAATTCTATTTAAAGCGCATGGAGGGTCATTTGTAGGTTAACCGTGCATGAGAGAAGCTTATGTAAATTTTCATTCTTTTATAAATAAATTGCCTGTAGTAGCCACATTGGCGCAGGCCGTGGACTGTTTCCCTCTCTGAGGGTTTTAACCACGTCAAAATACTGGTGTATTGATCTGTGATCTGTTT
>APFE030567953.1:0-22801 GCA_000404065.3 Pinus taeda
CAGGTGCAGGCAGGAGGACAGCAGACAGACAGTCAGGAGTTCAGGCTACTGATGGTGATGAGGAGGAGGAGTTTCATTCTCCTATGGGAGAAGCATGCTCGGGGAAGAGGAAGCCCAAGTGGATTCAGGACACCTTGAGAGATGCCACATCTGTTGCTGAGCCGAAGAGGCCGGTCAGAGAGAGTAGACCACCTGAGAGATTTGTAGCTATATGGCGATGGTTACCAGCATCCTTGACTCTGAGCCTTCTAGCTATGAGGAGGCAGCTAGCCAGCAGGTCTGGAGAGAGGCCATGCAGGAGGAGTATTCTTTTATCATGAAGAATGATGTTTGGGAGGTGGTGCCGAGGCCTGAGGGTAAGTCCGGTTACTTCCAGATGGCTTTACAAGGTAAAGCATGCTGTAGATGGCAGCATTGAGAAATTCAAAGCATTGTTTGTGGCTAGAGGGTTCTCCCAGGTAGATGGAGTTGATTATGAGGAGACCTTCGCTCCCGTGGCTCGATATACTTCGATCCGCTCCATTATATCGATAGCAGCAGAGATGGTTTGGAAGATCCACCAGATGGATGTGAAGACTGCATTTCTCAATGGCTTCATACAGGAGGAGGTGTACATTGAGCAGCCACAGGGCTTTGAGGTGCATGGGAAGGAGTCCCATGTGTGCAGACTGAAGAAGGCCCTTTATGGCCTGAGCAAGCTCCCAGAGTTTGGTACTCCAGGATAGAATACATATTTGTAGGGGATGGGTTTCACAAAGAGTGAGGCAGATTCGAACCTTTACTTTATTGTGATAGGTGAGGAGCCTCTCATTCTGGTGTTGTATGTGGATGACTTGATCATTACAGGTGCAGATAGACTCATAGAGCACTGCAAGAGAGAATCTTGCGCGGAGTTTGAGTGAAGGAACATCGGCTTGATGCTTACTTTTTGGTTTGGAGGTGTGGCAGGAGGAGGGGATTTCTCCTGGGGCAGGGGAAGTATATGGGTGGACATCCTACAGATTCCACATGAGGGGATTGTAGACCCATGGATCAGGACACGATGATCACCAACTGGAAGAAGCTTCATGCTTCGGATTCCGAGTTGGTGGATCCCACATTGTACAGGCAGCTATTGGTTCCTTGATGTATTTGGTCAACACTAGACCAGATATCTGTTTTGCAGTCAACACGATGAGTCAGTTTATGTGTGAGCCTAGGAAGGTTCACTGGGTGGCTGCAAAACACATTTTGCGGTACTTGCAGGGGACAGTGGTTTATGGTCTGGACTACAGGCAGGGAGATGGAGTGAGATTGGTAGGATACACTGATTCTGATTGGGCAGGTTGTGCTTCTGATAGGAAGAGCACCTTCAGGGTGTTGTTTTGGGTTGGGTTCAGCAGTAGTGTCATGGTTCAGCCGGAAGCAGCAGTCAGTAGCACTGAGTTCAGCAGAAGCAGAGTATATGGCAGCCAGTCTAGCTAGTTGTGAGGCCATCTGGCTTCGCAAGATGTTGTTTGACTTATTTGGTCAGCCGTTCAGACCTTCAGTGATTTACTGTGATAATCAGAGTTGCATTAAACTCACGGAGAATCCAGTATTTCATGACAGGTCAAAGCATATCGGGATCAGATATCATTTCATCAGAGACTATGTTCAGAAGGGAGCTGTGAAACTTGAGTATATTTCCACTGATGAGCAGGTAGCAGACATTCTTACCAAAGCCTTACCACGGGGCAAGCATGTTTACTTCAGAGACAAGATGGGTGTGGTGAGGAACACCTTTCTCGGTAAGAGGGAGTGTTGAAATTTGGTACCGGAGGACAGGTGGTTCCCTTAGGCTTTGATCTTTGGCCTAGGGAAAAGTGTCCAAAAGATTTTAATTTTTCTCCTAAAGTGACTTTATAATTTTTATAAAGTTAAAATCTAATTTAAAAGTAACTTTAAGTGATAAAGTTACTAAGTCTAATTTTAAAGTGACTTTTATAAAGTCAATGAAAAATTAGAAAAAGGAAAAGTGACTTTGGAAATAAATGACCAAGTGGGTCTTTATTAAAGTGGAGTGAGTTAAAAAATAAAAAAATGAGATTTAAATGAGCATTTAATCTCAGCCCTAGATCTCAATCTATTTCAGCCATTGGATTTAGAGGTTACCCAAAAGTCACTTAGGATTAGATTAAAGGAGGAAAATGAGGCAAAAGGTCATTCATTCTTTCATGAGTAGATTGAGACGAGGAGAGCAAGAGAGCAAGGGAGATTTCTGGACAAGGAGGAGAAGGAGACAACAGCTTGGCGCACATTCCAAGGCAACAGTTGAGTAAATTTGTGCAATTGATTTAGCACACAGTGAAAGGCTGATTTTGGCACGATTTTCTAGAAATACGTACAACTGGTTTGCACAGAAATTGAGTGGTTTGCACAGAAATCGAGGAGCAGTTTGCTGTTTTTTTTTCTGCACATAAATTGAGGTCCGTACAGTGCATTTATTGCAGTCCGTACATCACATTTATTGTAGGCTGTAAAACAACATTTAAGGCTGAAAGTGAGCATGAAAATCAAGGAGGCCATACAATGTTTATTGCTGTCATGTTTGCTGTAATTTCTAGTTTGCTGTGAGGGACGGGAAAAGAGATAAGTTGTAAATTTGCTTGCTGATTTTTCGCTGAATATTACTCACTGTAAAAATGGCATTTTCAGAAATAAAGAAGAGCTCTCGAACTGGTTTTCCCCAAGAGTTGTAGGGGGTTTTTCTAGGGTCACATTGACCAAAAATCACTGTGTTCAAATGTGTTAAATGATTGTTTGTACCTACTGATTTTTATTTCTCCATTTTCCAGCATTCTGTAAAATTTCCAGAATTTGTGTTTTCAGCAAAAAATTATTTTTTCAGTTGTTGAATGTATGGATATGAGAAAGGGCATTTAACTATATGGGAGAAATAAGGTGAAACTAAATACCGGGGTGGGAAATGAGAAATTTCTACAATAAAAATATAAAACAGTGAAAATTTTGATCATAAAAAATGAAAGTTAATTCAATTAATCAAAAATTAAAACCAATATATAAAAAAACAGTGTAAATCTATAAAAATTTCACAATGTAAGAGATAAGAAAGTCAAGTTAACATCATCAATATATACTTCATTCTTGTCAAAGAAAATAGATTGATTAAGCAAATCTAAACCGTAACAAGCATGAATTTGTAAAACAACTATTAAATGAATTCTAAATATGAAAATGTGTTTTGAGATTAATTTAAATCTGAGAACTTATATTTAGATCCATGAAGATTGTAAAAATAAATGGTTAATTCGATATTCGAACGCATTCCACAATTCACATTAATCTCTTCCATGTAATAACATGCTCAAACGTTCTTCAACAATGAATAGGCCAATAAATATGCAGCATGACTCTATAAAGTAGAGACGATAGCCATGAAAATTATAACCAACCTCATTGCATGAGACAAAACACTATTGGTATAAAGGTTCATTCAATGAGAATAAATACCAAAATTGTTCCACCAACTTTTCCAAAGGTTTCCCTTCAAATGATGTTGTTGTCGCTGAGCAAGAGGATTGATCATAAATTTCTCCTCTTCTTCAATTTTACTACATATTTTTTGCCTAGTAGTAAATTCCTCATTCTTAAAACTCCAACAACTTGATAGGGTTTCATGAATACAAATAAAAATAATGACAAAGCACTTGTATATCAAATTAATCACAAATTAATCATGTAAAAATTTAGAATAAATAATAATTTCGGTACAATAATAAGATTATGATTTTCAATAGCCCCACGGGGTAGGCGAGTTGGTAATCACAATGCGGTGAAGTTTTTTAGAAAGGCGGGCTCTGAACTGATGGTCACGAGTTCAAATTCCCCGGGCTTACCCTGGAACTGTATAGAGGGGCATGCGCAGCTTCCAGTGGTTATAGAGGTAGTGATCAGAATTGACCCCATGTAACACGAGTCACGAATTTGCCGCTGTTGCCGATTCCATTGTAATTAAAAAAAAGATTATGATTTTCAACTTTAACTAATCTTTCTTCAGGATAATTTTCTTAGGGTTTTACTTGTTAGCTTCTGATTGAAGCGATAATTTTTTTGTATGATTAATCTCTTATATATAAATTCTTTAACATGTATGTAGATAAAGAAGTATATAAAGATATATAATACGGAGAGGAAAATAACGATATAAATTAAGGAAATCCTTTTTAGATGGTTACCAATTAAGAATACGGTATAACACTACCTTCTGTTCCACTATAGTCATAGTATAGCTCAAATTGTTTAGCATTGTAGCCTAGAACTGGCACATGACCTTCCCAAGCGTATAATTTCATAGCAATGTGAATTATTTTATGCACAGTCTCATCTTATCTTAACAAAAGTTTTAATGGACCAACACTGCCCAATACATTTATTGTAACCAATAAAAGATGAACTTTGTTGGCTTTCACCTTTAACAATTGAAGGGTAATGAAAATTGTTCAAAACAAAATAAACCACCAGAGTCAATGTTAAAATCAATTGAAGAAAAAAATAGAAGGGAAGATAAACCTGGTTCTTTTAGTGCAAAGAGACAAGCAGAACTTGATATATTTAGCTAACAGCGAACACATTGGGCTTGTAGATGAATTAACATCTAGTGCTCTAGAATTGTTTTTGGTATTTGATTACTGTTCTTCAATTGTATTGAATGATCCCTCTTAGGGTTAAGCTGTTTAACATTAGGGTTAAATCCCTTCACCATATTTCCTTGTTTCTGCCATGGATCTGATCCACCTGGGGCAGGCTTGGTGATTCTATGTAAAAGTAAAGGAAAATCAAAGTAGCAGCAACATTTTAAGCACCAGAGGCATCCCTTGTGATATCTAGTCTGATTCAATAACATCCTACACGAGTCGACTCATTCTCCATCTTAGGACAAAGTTGCATCAAATTATTGAACACCATTCAAGGAAACAATTCTTGGCCCACCTTATAGGAATTGAAAAGAAAAAAATAACCAACAAAAACAAACCAAAATCAAATCATAACATAAAATTGAATATAAGCACAACACAAAATAGAGAGAGAAGGACGCAAAATTTTTGCACAGAAAAGAGCATGGTAATGTGATGCTACTATGGGTTGAGAGGGAAAAGGAAAATCACTTGTTCAATACAGGTCGACGACCGACAAAGGAAATTCACTATCTAGGAGTTCAATTAGTAGGGAAAATGGAAAATTGGTTTAGACCACCGACAATCTTAATATCAAAATTCTGTTTAGTGAGCTCAACCTACAAATTCAAATGGAGATGGAGAATTTGTTTCGAAACATGGGCATCAATGGCTTTTGAATATTCGAATGGAGAATGGAGAATTCGTTAAAAAACATGGTAGAGAATTATTTTTTCCTCCACCCACCCAACCACACTCCATTAATGAGTAGTCAGCAGATGGAGACTAACATCACATTGAATCTGACATGAATCCCTAATCCTACCATATAGACCTTGATCGTCACAGCTGACATAGAATTTTGACATTGTATTTGCCAATGACTGAAGTAAGAAGTTTTCCGAACCGACATATATTCCCATGCAATTCCTCTGCCTGGGTAGACTACTTCGTAATGAATTCCAAGGGACACATGTGGAATGTGAATAGTCACATATGGAATGTAATAAGTCATGAATAGAATATGAATAGTCATAGGAGTTAAAGAGTTATAAGGAAGTAAAAAGTTCATTATTATTTGTTATAAATATCTCCTCATAGCTCAAGCTAAGGGTTTGGTGACACAATAAAAGCCGCATCTAAGGGCTTGGATTCTTGGAGTCTTACCTTCACTTCCCTTGTAGTTGCATAGGAGATAGATCATTATTTGGAAAAGCATGTTGTGGTTTCATGTTCCACTACCGGACATAGTGTTTCATACATCTAACAATGTACTTGGGATCATTCACTCTTAATCAGAAGCTCTATTAGCTGACACTTCTTCATACATGTATCATAGATATATAGGACTATTCTTGTTATGTTTACGATATATGTCACTTTAATTAGATATTGAGCCAATGAACTAATTTTTTGCTTAGGTATTGTTGTTATTGAATGAGTGTTGTTATATTTCAATGATTGTTGCTTATAATGTGGACTAATCTGCAATAACTAAATAATTTTTTTTCTTCCTACTCAAGTCCCGTTTAGGATAGTACTACTACTTTTCTAATTGGAGGCTCATTTTCCTTTTATCAGTCATGGATGTTCCCTCTTGCACCTTACATTGGGTGTCTCACAAAGCTCACATACCTGATGCCCCAAAGAGGTGTTATGTTCTCTTGTGTGTAATGGTAACCAAGGCATATCTTTGAAACCTTTCCAATGGTGGTTGGACCATATGCCTGAATGGGACTCCTACACTAAACAATTTGAGGTCTATCAGGGACTTCATATTAGGGAGATCCCCTTACAATGTTGGTGCCATCTAGAACCATCAACATTTTTGGTGTGAGAAGGAGGGACAAATGATAATTTGAGCCTGTGATGTCTATTTTAGTTTGTCACCTTTAATGGCTTCATCCTAGATCATAATCTAAGGTGTTTTTAATGAAGCCTTAAATCTTTTAATACCTGCAAACTTTTTACATAACTTGTCACATTTTAAATTCGATGGCAAGGGTACAACAACCATCCTTGTTATGTAATTAAGTTTCGTAGATTTTTTTTCAAGTGGTGTTTATTCTAAAGAAACCATTGCACGGTTGTTTACCCTTATATTGGATGGTCGTGTGAAGCAATGGTGCTAATTGCTACCTACTGCTTTTGTTTCATCTTTTAAGCAGTTGGTTAATGAACTTCATCGCATTTTCGACAAATATGAGTATCATGATGTTATTGATGAAATTAATCAAATTAGAATGGAATGAAATGAATCTCTTAAACATTTTTATTGATCATTTCCTTCATCTTTGTTATGAATTTCCCGATGAGGATGTGGACTGGCAGTTCTTAGATGAGAAGTTTCATTTCTTGGTCTAGATGTCAAGAAAATATTTTGAATTTAATTCATTATTTCCTCCTTTTTCATCATCGTGAGGAAATATTGGACATGCCTTTCGTGCCATGTCCCCCTCCTTTTGATGTTCCATGTTTTTAACCTGAACCAATCACTAAAGCAGAAGATAAATGTGCTAATGAAGAATTAATTTTTCTTTCATATCTTCCCCTAATGGTGAGTCCTTTTTTCTTACGAATTCACCATATTCGCACCTTTATATTTCATCAGTCAATTTTTTACCTGTTAATCAAACTAAACCCTTGAACAACCATGCCCCGGAGGATTTCCTTTTCTATGAACTACATGGGAATGATTGGTTGAGTGACATGGATGAAATTTTGTTTTTGTAAGAATATTTAGATTTGTGGAAATTTCAAAAGGAGTATAATGTGATAATCAAGGATTTTCTTTCACGTATATCTCCTTTTAATCAAGAAGATGACATGCTTATCATTGAGGATTTTTGTGGTCATCTGAAAAATATATCTAATCAACCTCAATTTTTTCAATCTCATGATCTTAATAATGACTCTTGTTTTGATAAGTAGTTGATCATGTTTCCACAAAATTTAAACTTAAGTTAGGTGAGTAGGACACTTCATCCTAGGTTGATGGTTATGTGATGCAGGATCATCTGACACTCTTAATCAAACAAGGAATCCAACGCAAAGCAAGTAGGACATGGACCATCAGAGTTAAATAGGTGACATTTCTCCTACATCTAGCACTCTCAATCAAACGAGGAATCCAAAGTGGAGCAAGGAGGACGTGGACCATCAGAGCTAAATAGGGGACATTTCTGTTAAAATAGAGCTAGTTTGATCGACTTAATTAAATGTAACCTGTCATATGTGTGAATATAGAGAGATTAGTTGAATGATTTGCGAGAGGAAATCATGGAAGTATTTGATCAGATCCTTCTCATGATCCAATCCAAAGGTTTCCTTATATATTATGAGCCTACATGTTCAAGGGGGATATAGAGAGTGATAAATAGAACTTGCATAAACTAGAGTGGTCAAAAGTAATTGAAGGGAGCTTGTTCCTAAGGTTTAAATGCCTTAGATTTGTATTCATATCGTGTATAATATAACAGTGTGTTCAGTGTTGAATTTGTGCATATGTGTGTTGTTTCATAGATAGTCTGAATATTTTGTGTCGTAGGTTTGATCGATCATCGATCATTGTAAGGATCGATGGTGATCCAATGATAATATGAGTGATGTGAGTGTTTTCAGAGTGTGGTAGATCCATGTTAAGCGTAGAGATCCATCAATAAGAAGAAGATCAGTGACTTAGGTGACAAAGAACGAGAACCATCGATCGTTTAGATCTAACAATCATTGCATGGTGGAAGAGCGCATAAGATAATCAGCAAAGAGGTGGTTTCTCGAGACAAAGTGGTATTTCAGGCAACGTAGAAGTGGTAAGTGGTAATACGGGGTGGTCACCCGAATCCATTAACCATTCGACATGTAGCAGCCGAGCAGAGAGGAAAATAGCTTTTCGAGTGAGTAACCACCGTGCAAGTGGTCCACCCGAAATCAATGTCAACCATTGGATCAAAAGGAGGTGATGAACGACGGAGATCAGGTGGACTAATTGGTGATCAGGCTAAGTAACGCCTATCAGATCGAGCACCAGATCAACGGTCAAGATTTAATTGCAAATCGCATTAGATAGAGGTTAAGGGATGACGGAGATGGAATAACAATATGCGATGAGGAGTGATCGGAGAAAGGAAGGGGCAGCACTGCGGAGATGTCTTTGATGTGCAGACCAGACGATTTATGAACATGGGTTCCTTCTTATTGAAGTTTGGCATATAATATCAAAGCGGGGTTTTCCTTCATTCCCGTGTATCCATGTATTACGATAGTTGAATGGTCTTGGGTTTAAATGCTTAAGGACTCAAATCAATGCTTCTGATAGGTTTTTGGGGCCATAATCCATAGGCCTCAAGATCAAAATATTGATATGAAAGGGATTTTTCCTTACCCCAAAATCTCCTTTCATCATTTAGTATCATAGAAGGGAAAGGGAAGAAGATTTCCAACAAGAAGGAGGAAGAGTTTGCAAGTATAAGGAGAAGAGGTACAGTTGTTGAAGTATGGTTAGTTTATGGTCTTTACTGTCATGCAGATAGTGACAGCTGAAGGTGAGAAGACTTGCATAAAACCTAGAGCGAGGAGTGCTCAATTGGTTCTAGAGGAGAGAACCAGAAGGATGCCAAAAGACTAAAGCCCAGAGGGGAAAGCTTGGTGAGGTATCATGTAGTAGAGAAGACTGTTACTATAGAGGTTCATTGCAGCTCATAAAAGATCATGAATGCAGTTCCACTGAGAAGTGGGTAGAATTGCTAAGAATAAGGAGAAGCATACAACCAGGAGGTCATAAATTTTTGTGCCTTGGGAGTCTGATGCAGGAGCATCCGACACTCTTAATCAAATGAGGAATCCAAAGTGGAGCAAGGAGGATGTGGACCATCGAAGCTAAATAGGGGATGTTTTTGTTAAAATAGAGCTAGTTTGATGGACTTAATTAAATGTAATCTGCCATATATAAGCATATAGAGAGATTAATTGAGCGCTTTGTGAGAGGAAATCATTGAAGGATTTGATCGGATCCTTCTCATGATCCGATCCAAAGGTTTTCTTATATATTATGAGCCTATGTGTTCAAGGGGGATATAGAGAGTGACAAATAGAATTTGTGTAAACTAGAGTGGTCAAAATGTAATCGGAGGGAGCTTTTTCCTAAGGATGAAATGCCTTAGATTTGTATTCATATCGTGTATAATATAAAAGTGTGTTCAGTGTTGAATTTGTATGTATGTGTGTTGTTTCATAGATAGTTTGAATATTTTGTGTTGTAGGTTTGATCGACCATCGATCATTGTAAGGATCAATGCTGATCCAATGATAATATGAGTGATGTGAGTGTTTTTCAGAGTGTGGTAGATCCATGTTAAGTGCAGAGATCCATCAATAAGTAGACGATCAACGGCGTAGGTGAGAAAGAAGGAGAACCATCAATCATTTAGATCTAACTGTCATCGCATGGTGGAATAGCGAGGAAGATAATCAGTGAAGTGGTGGTTTCTCGAGACAAAGTGATATTTTGGGCAAGGTAGAAGTGGTAAGTGGTAATTTGGGGTGGTCACCTGAATCCATTAACCGTTCGACACGTAGCAGCCAAGGATAGAGGAAAATAGCTTTTCGGCTGAGTAACTAACATTTAATTGGTCCACCCGAAATCAATGTCGATTTTCGGATCAAAAGGAGGTGATCAACGGTGGAGATCGAGCAGACTGGTTGGTGATCAAGCTAAGAAACAAACATCGGATCAAGTGCCAGATCAATGGTCAAGATTTAATCGTAAATCACATTAGACAGAGGTCAAGGGGCGGTGGAGATGGAATAGCGATATGCAATGAGGTGTGATTGGAGAAAGGAAGGGGCAGCACTACAGATTTGTCTTTGATGTGCAGACCCAACGATTTATGAACGCGGGTTCATTCTTATTGAATTTTGGCCTACGCTTCTGAAGCCTGGTTTTCCTTCATTCCCGTGTATCCATGTATTCCAATAGTTGAATGGTCCCGGGCTTAAAGGCTTAAGGCCTCAAATAAATGCTTTTGATAGGTTTGTGGGGCCATAACCCATAGGCCTCAAGATTGAAAAATTTATATGAAAGGGATTTTGCCTTACCCCAAAATCTACTTTCATCATCATCTCAGGTTCCTATCACCATGAAAGTATTTGTGATTCTTGCCATTTCATCATTCTTTTGCACAAATTTTCTTTTAATGGCATCATGTGGGATATCGAATCTCACCTAAGGGATGCTCATTGTCTTCACATAAAATTTTTCAATGCTCAAAGAATAAAGTTTAATTTGGCTATTGAACTTCCACCATTGCATCCCACCTCAAGAAAATCTTCAGCATTAGTCAAAATTTCAACCCTAAAGTGCCCATGAAATTTTCACGTACATAATATGTAAACCAATCAAAATCCTTTAAGCTTAAAATGGGTGCATGTGCATATTTTGGAAGGAAAAACAAAAAACAAAAAAAGCTTTTTGTAATTGTATTTTTGGCTTATCTCCTTATAAGTTTACTCAAATTTCAAGTATAGACACTTGTTGGATTAGGAATTTAGTTACACATCCAATACATATCTACACTTGAAGTTTGAGTAAACTTTAATTTCGCATCCAATGAGTATATATACTTGAAATTTGAGTAAACTTATAAGGAGATAAGCTAAAAATACAATGAAAAAAGTAATTTTCTTCTTTTCACTCCAAAATTCATAACTATTATTTTATTATTTTCCTATTATTTTATTATTTTTGTGTAGGAAGCAAGTTTTAGGCTAAAGTTTCCCCTAATGTATGTGGTGTGGAAGCATGGAAGGGTATTAATGGATCTTTTACATCATCCATCAAATAATCTCACTCGCATGACAACACGAATTGTGGTCATCTTGTTAATGTCACTTATGACATGAATTTGTCTTTGTTTAATTTTCCCTATCATAGTTTCCCTAAAAATGTTTCCATGATCCTATTGGATAATCTTTAGATGAATATTATTAGTATGGATCCATGTTGCATGAAATTTACTTGCATGTGCTCCATTGTGTCCAATCTAGCCATAGGCCTGGTGATTATTGTTGTTTTGGAGTCTTTCATTAGGTAAAGGAGTTGAGTGCGATGCATTGTTGTGATTGAACAACCTATTTCTATGTATCGGTGTGAATGGTTACATTGTTTATCATTTACACTACACTACACATTATTTTGGCGATATACGATCACATCTTTCAACCCAAAGGTTGAGAACAACTTATATGGCTACATTGAAAATTCCACTTCACATGGTCGGACCTTGTACTGTTTAGTCTAGGGTACATTTAGTTAGATACATTACATTCCTATTTTTCTCTTGCATCTTCCCTTTTTTCTCTTTTGGTTTTATTGGCTCTTGAATAAAGTTGGTTTTTAGCTTCAATATGATATGGATAATCTTTTGTGAAAGAAAATATTTGGTAACAAAAAATGCTTGGCTTATCCATCACCCTCTTCCTCCATTTGGTTTACATATTTCATGTCAATGATTTTCCCTTAGAAAATATAATCCTTCAGCCTCGAAGCTATACACAAACCATGATGCGCGTATCTTTTTAAAATTATCATTCCTACACTCAATCATGTTTATGAATAGTGTGTTTTCTTTCCTATCTATATGAGTAGGGTAAGACAAGGAGAAAAATTGTAGCGATCAAATCATTAGAGGTATGAAACTTGTCTCCCAAGGAGCAACCTCTTCTTCTCTCAATAATTCAGGATCTATATTCCGCCCGTTGAAGAATAATAAGTGCCTATGCATAGTCACATTGAAAATAAATAAAAATAAAAGGTTGAAAGAAGAGAAAGGCTTCCTACATAGGGAGGTGATGCAAGTGACTTCATTGGGGTACTATACAAGCTCACTAGTAATGAAGCAACATTTATGTTCCTAAATAGAATCTATCAGGGTACTGTTCAAGCCTATTGGAATGGGAGCAATGCTAGAGATGTAAAACTCATACTCTAGTTGTTTTAACTCACTATACTATATTACCCTTACTTATGTTGATAGGATAATGATATGGCTTGCTTTACGTTGTGTTACATGGAGTAATGAAATAGGAAAAAATATATTTTTAATTAGGTAAGAGTGGAGAGCTAAGGTAACTCATTGATTGAATCAGTACTTCCTGGAGAATTTAGAATTTGCACTTAAATAAAACCATTTTAGAGAAGTTAGATTTCTCCCAATGCTTTGCCAAGTGTTGTTTCTGTGACAACAACCCTCCAATTTTTTTTCCTTAGTCAATTCTAGAGCCTACAAGAATCGTCGTTTCAATCCCCCTAGTGTTTTCGTGTTGTTTGATTTGTTATTTGTTTGTTTTCTCCTAGTTTTTCATCCTACTAAAGTCAATATTTCCTAAGTGTCCTCACCTAACCCTTAAAAGCTCTTCGGATATCTATTCCATGTTTAGGTGAATGAATGCCTTACCTTGAATTAGGAAATAGCATTTATGCCATCCACGCACTAATAAAAGCACACAAAAGAATAAAATTTCAAACAAAAACAAGAAAAATGTTCTTTAAGGCAAAAGCACAATTCAAGTGTGTGAGACATGCACTTGAATTGAGCGCACTCCTTCGGGATAAAGAAGTGTCCCCTCCTTGAGGGCATTCCTACATGTTGAGCAAGTGCACCCTACCTAAGTGCACTACTTCATGCTAAAGACATGCACTCTTCCTAGTTGCATTCACTTTCCTCTTTGGTGATTGTGGGCTCACTTCTAGAAAATAGAAGCCCATTTAACTTCACTTAAATAATCCTTTCACTTCTCTACAAGTGGCGATCATGCATGAAACACTTTCGCATGTAAAATATTTCAAATTAACCCAATTTAACCATTCATTTTCATAATCATTGTCATTTGGGTTGGGTACAGAGTCGTGGAACGAAATTCTCTTCATCAACCTACATCACAAGTGTGTTTTGCACGTTGAATATATTCATTGCCTTTCATGATTTCACTGTCGATCTTACTTTTCTTGTTGGTGTTTTTTTTTTTAGTTTATTCATTGGCATTTATGTTCAATCTCGATTCTCCAAGTGTTATTTTGTTTTCGCGTGTAGATACTTTGCACATTCCTCAACCTTTCACATTCTACCATGATTGCAATAGGGGTCATATAAGCTTGCATATCTGTCTTCTTTGTATTCTTACCATGAAATATTTTTCTCAAACATGATCTTGAGGAATCCTCAGGTAGAATGCACTTCTGAAACTCGAAGCCCAATCAGCATTAAAAAGGAACCAAAAATGACCAAGTTTTCCTCTTGAGCTCACTCCTTCATTAAATGGAATTATTCCCTCCTTGTTACACAAAAAATTGTCACCATGATATTCTACAGTTTGTGTGAGTCCATCAACACTCATACATACATCCTTTGCAAGTCTTAAACCTCATCTCTTCATATCAAGCCTTGAAAATGGGGGAAAGACCTTAAAAATATCTTAAATCCTGGTTTCGCACTTTCTCCTAGCATTGCTTGCGGTGCTGCACCTAATGGTCATGTTTCCTATGAGCCTGACCGCTCTGTATATTGAATAATGGGTGCGGACCCCTGTAAAAGTTAAAAAGGCGTAAGTTCATTCTTAAAAACTCATCTTGGGTCACTTCTAGACACTTCTAGAAGGAATATTATGCTTGCAAGTCTACTCCACCTTCGTTCATCCATTCCATAACTAAGGAAGCTAACTCCATGATAAGAGGTGCTTATCTCATTGAAGGAGGAACTTATCCCTTCAAAGGTGGACCTGCAACTTCCTCCATTTGCACTATAAATTCATACATTGGGCTGGCTGTAGAAGAGGTTAAAAGTCGAAGATTCTTGAGGGTAAATGTTGCTGAAAACTAGGCTTCATTTTTGAGTTTGTGAGAGGAGAGATCACATACCTTTCATGTCATTTAGGAAGTGAGTGAGGCTTGTCAAAGTAGAGGAGACTCCTGCTGGACCCTGGAAAGAACTTATGCAACATCAAGGCAAAGGTTGTAAGGTTCTTTTATTCATAAAGTTAATACAATTGAGTTTGTTTTTCTCAATGAACTGTCTCTAATGGTTTATTTTATGAGTTCCTTGAACTTCATAATGAACATGTTTTGTTATACGTAGGTATGCTTTGATGTGTGCTTGTTTGTGTATGCAGGTTATTAAACGAGAACTACTTGAAGCTGTTGGGATAAAACTACCTCAAACAAGCGTTGGACCGAGGTAGGGTCTATTACACCTCTTAGTATTCATTATTGAAGTGAAACATGTTTAGAGAAAAGTAGATTTTCTTGTGCTCTTTGTTGCTAGATATCATTAGATACTAGGGAGATCGGTCCTGTCCGCAAGAACGATTTATCCGGCCAACAAATTGGCGACTTCGCTAGGGATCGAACCCAGAATCTATGGTTTGGTGTGGTGCCGCTAAGGGTATAATTCGAAAGTCAGCATTCAATCCACATGCGAGAGCTGCTCAGAACTATAAAATTGTTGAAGATTTAGTTGTTTCCCCTTCAGCAATGTTGGCTTTGGAAGTGTTGCAATCATGTCCAGCACAACGTAAAATGCTACTGTCGACTATAGGAGTTGTTGATCTTCAGGACTCAAACCTCATAGTCTTCGATTTAGAAAATAGTACACCTCATCTTCCTCATGAAATGGCTTTCCAGATTCTAGTGTTAGTCAAAAACAGACCTTGTTTTAGGACTGTGATTGATGAGGGAGCTTCCACGTGTATTATGTCGATACAGTGTTGGAAAACGCTTGGTTCTCCTACACTTAATCAATCCCCGATGATTCTAAAGGCCTTTGATGGCTGAGGGATTCATCCTTATGGCATTTTATAATACTTACCTATAGGAGTTGAAGGAAAAATGCTAGTCTAGATGTGGAGGTGGTTGATGCCCCTCTAGATTACAACCTTCTTTTGGGTCGTAGCTAGTCTTACGCCATGACTGTTGTTGTTTCATCGGTCTTTCAGCTTATTAAGTTCCCATATAATGGAAAGATCATAACAATATATCAATTAACTTATTTTTCGTCCGACCCATCCTCTGCTAAGAGTATTCAACATGTTGGAAAAATCGCTATCCCTTATAAGGATGTTAGAGTAGGATTGGTTAAAGATTCGGATTTACGCGGAAATTTTTCATTGCCTCCTCCTAACGTACCATCTCCTTTCACAACAATTCATATGATTTTGTTAGAATCCATTATTCTTGACGATCCTTGGATCGTTCCATTCAATTTTGAGGTGGACTCTCTTGGCGATGCCATGCCTTTGAGTCCCTTTGAAGTTGCTTATCAGGCAGTACAGTTGTTTTCCGACTCAAATTCAACCAATATTGATCTAGTGAATGAGATCAATGGGAAATCACTTTCAATCTCAACCTCAGAGTGAACAACCTTTTCAGAAACTGTTCACACTGATGAACAAACTCGGGAATTGTTGTCTGTTGATGCATTACCATGGGAAGATCTTCATCATCGGTCTTCATTTTTACCTGAGATTGATCATTTTGAAAATGATCTTTCATCCATTTTTATCGCTGAATATGTCAAAGAACCGTAGAATCCATTGAAACATCCTGATTCTGAACAAAATTTAGCTAATATTTCTCGAACAGTTCCTATCGACATTTCAGTCAAACCTGGGATTGTTGAAAACATTCACATCGGTGCTTCTTGTACAGACACTGAAGTCAACACATATAAAGCCCTATTTCAAGAATTCTGCGATATGTTTGCCTAGTCCTATGAGGAAATGCCAGGAATTGATCCTTCAATCATTGTTCATGAGATCAAAACCTATCCGGATGCTAAACCAGTCCGGCAACGATTGCGTCAAATACACCCACGAAAAGCTGTTGCCATCAAAACAGAAGTTGAGAAATTACTTAAGGCAGGTTTCATTTATCCAATTCCTTTAATGGATTGGGTATTGAATATTGTTCATGTTAATAAAAAACAAGGGACAATAAGAATATGCATCGAATATAGGGATATTAATCATTCTTGTCCCAAGGACAATTATCCCATGCCCTATATCGATCAAATTATCGATGATTGTGCTAGCAATTAAATTTTCTCCTTTATGGATGGCTTTTCCGGTTACAATCAAATTAACGTTCTACCTACAGATCAACGAAAAACAACATTCATCTATCCATCGGGGACATTTTCTTATTGCAAGTTACCTCTTGGACTAAAGAACGCCAGGGCAACTTTTCAAAGGGAAATTTCTTATGCATTTCATGAAATCAAGCATATTGTGCAGCCCTATCTCGATGATTTACCAGCTCATTCATTACGAAGTGCCAACCATCTCACTCACTTACGCGCCATTTTCATGAGATGTAGGCATTATCGGATTAGGCTGAATCCGTACAAGTGTGTTTTCTGTATCGAAACGGGTCGGTTACTGGGATTTGTTGTATCAAAAGCTGGCATTCGCGTTGATCCCTTAAAGGTCAAACCCATCATCAAGTTACCACCTCCTTCAACCCTTCACCTACTCTAGAGTTTGCAAGGGAAAACAAACTTTTTACATCGTTGCATTCCTAACTACGCCAAGATTACAAAAGGTTTCACCCGGTTGTTGAAACAAAACACTCCATTCTTTTGGGATGAGATAGCTGACAAACCTTTCAATGCACTTAAACATGCGTTGACCCATGCGTCGTTATTGCATCCTCCCAACTACAACCAGGATTACTTTTTGTACCTCGCCGCTTCCCATTCCACTATTGGGATGGTTTTAGTTCAACAGGATGAATTCGAAAGTGAACATGTGATATATTATCTTAGTCAGACTCTCACTACCACTGAGTTAAAATATTCACATGTGGAGAAACTAGCCTTAGCTGCAGTCCAAGCTATTCAGCGATTTCGTCATTACATTTTGTTACGCAAAACCACTATTATTTCTGACTGACCCTATGTAATACATTTTGACTAAACAATTGCTCGGGGGCAAGTATTCCAAATGGATCATCATCCTGCAGGAATTTGACCTGGAATTTGAGAAGGCCAAGTCAAAGAAGTCTTTGGTTTTTGCGGAATTAATGTGTGACTACCCTCGTGCTGATACCGAACATGTGGCAGAAGAATCCATTGCAGATGAATCCTTGTTCCTTATTAGCACTATTGATCCATGGTACAGAGATATCATCGTCTATCTCCAAACCTAATCTTTTCGGCCAAATATTTCACGATCTCAGTGCCGGAAAATACGCTTCCAATCCCAACCTTACACTATTATTGGAGATACTCTTTATCATCGTGGGGTGGATTATGTTTTCCGTCATTTCCTTACTCATGATGAGGCTGAGAAGGTTCTTAATGACTGCCCCTCTGGAGCATGTGGCGATCATATGTCTGGGTATGCCACAGCCCAGAATATTTTGCGCGCTGGTTATTTTTGGCCGTCCTTATTCAAAGATTGTATTACTACCGTCCATAAATGCCACAATTGCCAAATTTTTTATCGTAAGATGCACGCTCCTCCTACTCCTCTCCACCCTATCATTGCCGTTGGTCCATTCGCAAAATGGGGTATCGATTTTATTACATGTAACTCTCACTCAGCCCAGGGGCGTGCATATATCATCCTTGCTATAGATTAGTTTACCAAGTGGGCCGAGGCGATGCCTACATTTTCAGCAGACGGAAAAGCTACTGCGATTTTCATTTTCAATCATATAATTTATAGGTTTGGTGTTCCCCAAGCAATTATCACTAACCATGGGAGTCATTTTTGAAACATTATGATGACCGAACTTAAAGATCATCTTGGTCTGCATCACGATAGTTCCACGCCATATTACCCATAGGAAAATGATCTGGTTGAAGCAGTCAACAAATTTCTAATCACCATGATCCGACGAATCATTGGGATTCATCGGTCGAATTGGCACGAGGTGTTATTTTCAGCGCTTTGGGCATATCGAACCTCAGTCAAAACATCAACAGTTTTTACTCCCTTTCAACTAGTTTACGATTTAGAGGCAGTATTGCCCATTGAATGCAAAATCCCGTCATTACAAATTGCCATGCAATTATTACCAGCCACTTCTGAAGAGGAAAAACGTTTATTATACTTAGCTCAATTAGATGAGAATCGATGCAATGTTGCATTAGCTGTCGAAACTCATGCCAAACGGATCAAAGCTCAGTATGATCGGAATTTTACACCCCGCAATTTTTCGGAAGGCGACCTAGTTTTACTTTACGATCAAGTAAACGATAAGGTAGGGGCTGGAAAATTTGTACCCATGTGGCATGGTCTGTATATTGTCAAGCGGAAGCTAGCAAAAGGGGCCTATGAGCTAGAATATTTTGATTGTGTCTCTTTAGGTAAACCTAGGAATGGGCTTTATCTAAAGCGATATTATGCTTAAACGATTAGCATGGGGATTTCATTAGATTAGTTTTTTCTAAGTTGGTGTGTTCATAGATTAAATATGTGTGCTTTACTTTAGAGAGTGTTTTTCATTATTAGTCCTACTTATCTTGATTTTACTCTTGATATTGCAGATGTCAATGCCTCTCCAAACATACATTGGTTTTGCTGATGGCGCTTGTCATGATATACAGAACATCTCTTCCACAACCTGGGTTATCTATTCACCCTCTGGCGAGCTAGTATCTATGCACGGGGTAAGCCTTAGTCAAACAACGAACAACATTGCAGAATACAGTGCAGTGATTGAATTATTATCTGAATCCATCTCATTTGGAATTCGAAGTTTGATTGTTAATTTAGATTTGGAACTCGTTGTATTATAGCTTAATCGAGTTTATGCCATTAGAATTCCAGTATTATTATGATTATTTTTGAGAGTCCGTCTCTTAGAACGAGAATTTGATTACATAGAATATCAGCACATTCCAAGATATTTAAATACATTAGCAGATGCAATTGCTTCTCGAATGTTAAATAAACATTTGCATTAAATTGAACAGTAAATTTAAAAACATCTCATAAACATGTTTTGCAGGATAACCATAGCAATAGCATAGCATAGCATAAGAGTGTGTCAAAATATACATCGTCCTCGATCATAGGTTGAAAAACACCTTATGATCGGCAAAAATGATAGTATCAAAAGTCCAAAAATGGGTCTACTAGGCAATCATCCTATCACTAGTGATGATCCTGATAAGACACCACTGCTCGGGCCACCCTACAAAGGAACCTCCTAAAAGGTCCTGGGACCCCAATCACATAACGCTGAAGCCGAAGAGGAATGTCATCTATGCTGGTCTCCAGAATATCTGTGGTCAAGCGCTCTAGATGGCTCTCCAATTCAACCAAGGTCTCTGTTGTCTGGTCCTGTGGGGCCGGTGCTGCAGCAGCTGGTTGTCTCCGATCATAGGGCTGGAGAGCAGCTGGTCGTCATGGACCCACATCTGCATTTAAAAATTTTACTATTAGTTTTGGGATGATTGTTAAAAATAAAAAAACATACATATAAAATTAAAATGTTGAAAAAAAAAATTTACCTCTGTCATCCCATTGCTCTCCTGGTGGAAGAGTCATGTCGGGATCACCGCGATAATCCATCCCAGCGTATGGAAAATCATAAATAATAAAGATTTGGTTCTCTAACCAATGGAAATACTCTGGAGTGAATCGAACAACCTCAGTACCCTCCTTTGGATGGTGGGCCATGACTGCAACCCATCACATAACCCAAGGATCTCGGGGAAGTCCAGCTTCAACAGTGAGTTGTTGTGAAACCAGCATCGGCACCCTCTCTAGGACAAAGCTGACAACTAAATAACCATAACCAAAGTTCTTTAGCTTCTCATTCTTCGCCCTAGTCAATTGGTCCTTCACATTAGCCAATATAGCATTGCACCAGTTGAAGATGGTACCTCGGAAGCAGTCCACTTCCATGCGCATCTGGGAGCCTGTAGCTAGATGCAATGCTGCGCTCCCGCAGAGTCTAGTAACAGTAAAGGCAATCACCTTCAGTTTAGGGCAGGAGATGGTTTTCACATCTATCCGTTTGTCCGGATCCTGGTTATTACAGAACTCTAGTCAGAGACTAGCGACAGATTGGCCACCTAGCCTAGATCCGAACAGAAATAATTGCTCGCCTCTCTTGGGCAAGCCAGTCAAAAAGTATATGTCATCTGGCTCGATTTTGAGCTGGTTGCCACCAATAATGAAGCACTGGTCTTGAATGCTCCACCTGTTCACCAACCATTGTAAAAAGTCTACTTGTGCCCTCATGCCAAGTATGGTCCAAAATTTGAAAAGCCTGCATGCTCTCAATGCCTGTCATGAAGACGGATGGAGTAATGTAGCCTGATCCACGTCCTTGTTCTCTCTTTCCTGCTAAACAAGCATATTGTGTACCTACCTTACAAAATAAGTGGATTAGAATTTTCATTCCAAAATTCTATGGGTCAAAAATAGAGAAACTAGGGTTCAAAATCCGCATTCCACGGGGTTCGCACCCATCCCTTTAGAGACAGTGCGTAGGTGCGCACTTCTCCTTAAGGCTAGGTGCAGCACCCCGACTTTTCTATGTGCACAGAAAAGTCGTGGTGCGAAGGGGCCACATGGCGCCCCTGCGCAACCACCGTGGGCGATTTTTTGCCCTAATTTTCCTCCAAAAAACAAAATCTAAACCCTAAAACAAATTTTCAAATAGATGAAATTCAAGTCAGGGACATTGTGGATTACCTAGAGAAGACAGTTCTCAATTCCAGAGGAAGGATTTTGCGCAATCTCCATAGGAAGTTTTTTACCAAAAACTCTTACTTTTTACTCGAAAGGTAAATGGTAAAAATGAACTTGTAAAAGCCCTTTTCATAAGATTTTTTTAATAAATAAATTGAATTTATTTACTTTTTACATTGAAAAGGTCATTTTTGGTGCATTTTTATTATTTTTTAAACATATATGAGTAATGTTTGCAGTTTTTGTGCAAAATATTGGGGATTCAGTTGAAATTGGTCATTTTCGACAAAAAACACATAGGATTCCTCTTTAAGCTCTTTTCTGAATCGTAAAAAATGAAAAGATTGTCGAGTGTTTCTTTTTAGACTCGTTAAAACGGAATTAGAAAGACGGTCCTTTTACAACTCTTTTTCGACCGTATAAACATGAAAAGATTGCCGGACTTTTGTTGTTTCAAGTTCGATATTGGTAATAAAACGATGTGTTTTCGATCGCTTTTTTACTTTTTCAGATTGAAGGCACTAATCATGAAAGGTACTCCTTGGTCATAATGATCAAGCAGTTCTCTCAAGTATTATTTTATACTTTTTCTGGCTTGAGAGACACAAATTTACGAAAAAGGACAACCGTGGAGTTTTCTTAAGTTTTTCTTCTAACTCCCTAAAATTGAAAAAACACCGAGTTTCTCCTATACTTGACTCATTAAAATTTCACAGTAAAGGACCTGTTCAATTACAAACAGGAACAAAACACTCCTTCTTAGGGTTTGAATCTAAACTAAGTTGGACTCATCCGAAGGATGAGCTTATAACCAAGCAAATGTTATCCTCCTCAAGCTTGCCAAAAATAAAGAGGTACTTGCCAGAAATGGTGGGGGAAAAGAGAGAAAAATGAACCTGTTTGTCATACTTTATGTTTGAAAAAAATTTCCATCACTCTTGAACATGACACTTTTATCCACCTGGGTTGGGAAATCCTTTACCTAATAGTTAATCAAGCCACTTTGAAAGTCTTCAGCCAGTTTCCGAGTATTAACTTTGGGTCAACTGTCACCAAGCCATCTGTTGTGTCGTTATGTGTTCAAGAGGTCTGTGCAAATAAACCATTCACCTGCAAATATTTGTCATCCATCATTGACCATCCCTGAGTTAGTTCTTTATAAACATATTTCTTCAGACTTGACCTATGATTTCATGTTATGGGCTTGCCTATGACGGATCGCTTTCTATCAACTCCAACTCATTATCTAGAAAGATGATCTAGAAATCATCAGTACCTTGGAATCTGCATGCCTCAATGGTAGGTTTCTCACCCTTGACAACAGGTTGCATCATTGACCTTCGATCAACGGATTCCGTGACATGTTCGACATCGACTCATTCATTCACATTTCATGGATTGTACTGAGTACTTTGAGGGCCATTGACATTACTAGTGGTTCCTCTCACACT
>APFE030567953.1:22821-45989 GCA_000404065.3 Pinus taeda
CACATTCATTCACATGGGTAGAATCGTACTAGTTCGGGAAGTAGAAATGAAGACCCTGGATCTAGTTTCCACCATCCAGGCTGCGAGGAATTTTGTTATCATTATATAGGGGACTATTCATAAATAGATGGCTGCATCCATACTATTTCCATGTGTTCCTACTTGTGATGTAATACAAAATCATTCCTATATCAGAGCAGTTTTAGATAGTCCTTAGTCAGTTTTGATCTGAGTATGAGAATGCCTACCTCAGCAATGATATTTTCACACACACACACACACACACACACACACACACACACACACACACACACACATATATATATATATATTGCATTGAATGTTTTTACAGGATTCGATCGGGGTATCCACAGGAAGATCCTTGAAATGATAAAGTCCTTCACTCTTCTTAGATGATCAAAAACCATCCTCATCTATTATAGACTTTGCACTTTAGGGGGCAATCTGTTACACAAAAAATTGTCACCATGACTTTCTACAGTTTGTGTGAGTCCATCAACACTCATACATACCTCCTTTCCAAGTCTTAAACCTCAGCTCTTCATATCAAGCCTTGAAAATGGGAGAAAGACCTTAAAAATATCTTAAATCTTGGTTTCGTACTTTCTCCTAGTATTGCCTGCAGTGCCACACATAATGGTCATGTTTCCTACGAACTTGACTGCTCTGTATATTGAGTAATGGGTGCGAACCCCTGTAAAAGTTAAAAAGGTGTAAGTTCATTCTTAAAAACTCATCTTGGGTCACTTCTAGAAACTTCTAGAAGGAATATTACGCTGTCAATTCCACTCCACCTTGGTTCATCCATTCCATAACTAAGGGAGCTAACTGCATGATATGAGGTACTTATCCCATTGAAGGAGGAACTTATCCCTTCAATGGTGGACCTGCAACTTCCTCCATTTGCACTATAAATTCATACATTGGGCTAGTTGTAGAAGAGGTTGAAAGTTGAAGATTCTTGAGGGTAAATGCTGCTGAAAACTAGGCTTCCTTTTTTAGTTTGTGAGAGGAGAGATCACATACCTTTCATGTCATTTAGGAAGTGAATGAGGCTTGTCAAAGTAGAGGAGACTCCTGCTAGACCCTGCAAAGAACTTGTACAACATCAAGGCAAAGGTTGTAAGGTTCTTTCGTTCATAAAGTTAATAAAATTGAGTTTTTTTTCTCAATGAACTGTCTCTAACGGTTTATTTTATGATGTGTGCTTGTTTGTGCATGCAGGTTATTAAACGAGAACTTCTTGAAGCTATTGGGATAAAACTGCCTCAAACAAGCGTTGGACCGAGGTAGGGTCTGTTACACCTCTTAGTATTCATTATTGAATTGAAACATGTTTAGAGAAAAGTAGATTTGCTTGTGCTCTTTGTTGCTAGATATCATTAGATACTAGGGAGATCGGTATTGTCCGCAAGAACGATTTATCCGGCCAACACTCCCTTAAGTGCATGAGTGCACCTCAAATACTTGAATGATTTTCGTTTGACCATTCAACATGTGCTAGTGTGCCCTCCTTGCCTTTGGGCACATGAGCACACCCTAAAGAACTGAAGTATTGAAAAAATGTTTCTTTTTCCCTTCAAAGTGCGCTAGTGCACCCTCTCTACCTCCTTGAGTGCATGAGTGAACTATGAAGGCCTGAAGGTCCAAAATATCACACCTTCAACCCTTTGGAGTTTGCCATTGCTCGGTTGATGGTTTTATTCACTTTCTTGAGTGCATGAACACACTACAAAGCTCTCAATGACCCTTGACCTTCCTTCCTCCTTTGAAAGTGCACCCTCCTAGTTTCCATGCTTATTTTCTTATGCATAAAAGTGATTTTGTGTTGTTAATGATATATTTTCATGATCAACTACATTTGATGTCTCTTTGTACATGATTTATGAGATATTATTTCTTAGTTAGCTTGCATAAAGCTAATCATGTCATTATGAGTGTGATGCCACAAATAGGTGTTTGAGCTATAAGTATTGTCTCATTTTCATCATTTGTTGGAGCCATGCCTCCTCGTAAAGTGGCCTCCAAAGAAGTCTCAAAAGTAAATAATAAGGAACCTGCTGAAGTTACCAAACAAATCATTCCCATTTATGCAAAAAACACAGTGCTTCATTGATATGTCTACTAAGGTCACACGGAGCAGTATATAAAATACATTCCTGAAGAAACATTTTGTTGAGGACTTGAAATATGTGCAATAATACATCAACATCAAGTGGTCTAAGATACAAAGGATCACATGTAGATTACTATTCATCCCCTGTGTAGAAGTAATTGAGTGGATCATTACACATATGGATGACTCTCATATCATACTCATTAGTGCGAGTGGTAGTCACCTCACCACTTATTATGGAGACTACATGAAAATACCCTCCAAGATGCTTAGGCCCACGGAATATGAAAATGGTGAATTCTACATTAGATGGCCCAACCTCAACACATGTGACATTATCAAATCATGGTGTCGAAATCCCACTAAGTTTCAACATCACCCATCCATAGTCTACCCGACTAAGATCCTCATAGATGTATATCAGTATCCGATAGCCATGTGTTGTTAGTTACATGGGCACATGAATGTTGCGGTGTTTGAGGAAAACTAGATATCTATGCTCAATAAAGTGGTAACCCATGGAATAATTTTAAATTGAGCAGATATATTGTCATTTGAGTTGCAGTGTCATGTTGGGTAGGAAAAAGCATCTTTGAGGATAAACCAAGCCCCAAAATTCTACATGTATGCATTTCTTTTAGATGGAATATGTGCACAGTACGTGTTCCCAGGAATGTACTAGAATTGGACCCCTAAGGACAAGTTCCTAGTTTATTTCGACTGTGGAGTGGTATCATAATCAAGCTTCAAAGGCGCATATGACAGATTGGTTGAACACTTCTTTTCATCTATCTTTCATATTATATTCAATATCAATCCTCCTTGCATGACTGATAAGGTGAAGGAGTCAATATGAGATATCACAGATTGGTTTTCTTCCGTCGAGGGTGCATATATTAGATATTTTCAATGTCGACTATCCCCTCATCTCACGTCACAATATGTGACCAATAAGGTGGTCATGCAAGAAGCAAAAAATTAGTTAGACAAGAGATTATCCAGAGTTCTCCACTTGAGGAAGAAATCCCCTTGGCCCACCTTCCTGTTGAGGATGAAATTATATTTGTTGAGGTGCCACAAGGAGACAACAATAGAAATACAAGATTTGGACTGCTTACACTTCACCACTAAATACTTTCATGGATATGATCTTGGGAGAGTGTGAAAGAAACATTGATAAAGGATAAATTACGATATGTGGTATTCATTAATGTCCACAATAAAATATGAAAAAATGAAGAACTAGTGTAATGCAGTTAGAAAGAAACATCCAACAATGGATACCAATTCACCCTCAGATCCACCAAATCAAGATATGCAAGTCTGAGAGGAAGAATAGACAACCCCTCAAGCAAGAAATTTAGCTCCTAAGAAAAGGATCAGATATGATTCGATAGGTGAGAGCAGCGGGAAGTGGAAAGTTGATCCTGTGAACATAAGATTTATTCAAGAAGAACGATGGAGGAGATAAGTAGAAGAATAAGAGGAGAAGAGGTTGCACGATGATTTTGTTCAAAAGAAACAAGAAGAATAAGAGGAGAGGATAAGAATAGAAGAAGAACAAAAAAGGTAGTCCCAAGAGGAAGAAGTAGCACAAAGATTAGAAGAAGAATAGTTGACTTAAGAGAAGAAGAAAATTGGTGAAGGATAGAAGAAGAATAACAAAGGAAATCCCAGTAGGAAGAAGTAGCATAGAGACTAGAAGAAGAAAAATTGACTCAAGATATTGAAGAGGAATATTTGTAGGAAGAAGAAACCATTCAACCCATGGATGATGAGACAAGTTCTCCACAAGAACCTCCTCTCACCAGTGGCCATATTCCATTTGGAGAGATGGAGATCATGCCTCTATAGGAATACAAAGTCATGGATATATGTAGTGTCATGATTGATCAGCTTATGAAGAGGATCGCGTAGAGAAGGAATAGATACTTTCCAAAGGATCCTCAAAATCCAATCTTTGTTGCTACAGAAAAGGTGAGAGTTTCCAACACTAGAAGGAATCCTAGGGAAATCATGGAAGAAAATGTTGTTTTTTCCATAGCAGCGAAAGAAAACTATGAATATCTTTTAAGTGAGAATGCTAGATTAATAAATAACTTAGTACAATGAAGCAACAAATGGAACATTTTGTGGCAGAGAACCTGCATTATCATCACATATTTTCAACACTGTAGAATGGCAGTCAGCCATACGGTAAGAACTCAGGCCAATGGAGCACACCATGGAATGACTATATGATGAGATGATAGTTATATAATAGGTAGTGGCTCATCTTGTTGTTATTAATAAGAAATCACAGGAAGTGGTAAGACTCTTGAAAGTATAAAACAAAGTGGTTGACCATCTTCAGGAGTTGGATGCCAAGTATCCATATGCTCCAAAGCATTTGGAAAGGAAAGACAAGATTACCATAGAGATAGAAAAAGTTCAGTTGAGGCTCCACCACCACAACTACATTCATCTTGGAGAATATTCTATTAGTACTATTACTACCTATAATCAACTACATTATCATTTCAAGTCTCTGACACAGAAACAAGCAATGCCCGCAATAGGAACACTTGAAGCAATCAAAGGCAGACATATCATCTTCTAGGGGATGACAAAATACATTGAATAGATTAAGCAAGCAATAGAACAGGAAGGCTTGGAGTTCACCAAGGGAATTATTCTACAATATGCCATCACTCCAGTCAAATCCTACATGAAACTTTCATGGCTATCGAATAATGTACATTCAAGATCCAAGAACATATTTTTCGGAGGCAATGGAGGTGAAACTGTAGTATGTATGGGACTTGTGAATTTGGGTCAAATCCATCTCAATACAGTTCAGAACATGGCACACATACATTACAAATGAGCTCGATGAGGAAGCAAATGATTTATCAATTTGATGAGCATTTGTCCCATTATTAGTTTTGTCTTATATAGCCATCGTCTCATATGTAATTTATCATATGTAATAAATGGTATGTAATGAAGTCCAATGGACACATGTGGAATGTGAATAGTCACACATGGAATGTAATAAGTCATGAATATGATATGAATAGTTGTAGGAGTTGTAGAGTCATAAGGAAGCTCAAAGTTCATTATTATTTATTATAAATAGCTCCTCATAACCCAAGCTAAGGGCTTGGATTCTTAAAGTCTTGCCTTGCCTTCTCTTGTATTTGCATAGGAGATAGATCATTCTTTGAATAAGAAAGTTGTGGCCTCATGTTCCACTCTTGGATATAGTGTTTCATTCATATAATAGTGTACTTGGGATCTTTTACTCTTAATAAATAAATCTATGAGCCAACACTTCTTCATACATGTATGGTAGATATAATAGGACTACTCTTGTTATGTTTATTGTATATGTCTCTTTAATTACATACTAAGTTAATGAACTAATTCATTTCTTAGCTATGGTTTTTATTGAATTAGTGTTGTTATGCTTTAAATATTGTTTCTTCTTATGTGGACTACTCTACAGGTAATCAAAAATGATTTCTCGTCCTTCTCGAGTCCACCTTTAGGATAGTACTACTACTTTTCTAACCAGATGCTCATTTTCCTTTTACCAGTCATGGATTTTCCCTCATGCACCTTACATTGAGTATATCACGAAGCTCACATACTTGATTCCCCAAAGAGGTGCTTCATTCTCTTATGCGTAATCGTAACCAAGGCATATCTTTGAAACATTTCCAATGGCCAGATTGTATGCCTGGATGGAACTCCTACACCAAACTGTGTGAGGTCTATTTGGGACTTCACATCAAGGAGATCCCCTTACAATTTTGGCAGCATCTAGAACCTTCAATACCCAGTTAAAGGAATAAATGGAAAAGACATAAGATTGGAATCCATCATCAACCAAATTCGCAAGTAATTCTTCATCTTAGCCTGCAAATTCGAATGGTTTCATATTAAATAAAAACATGATGAAATGGTGGACCCACACATTTGGTTATTGCTTGAACAAGTGGTCTATTTGAGTGCTCTGCATGGATAATTGAACTTGATATTAACATACTCCTAGTTTATTTTTTGTTAACCCCTTCTAAAATAACAATCATGGATTTTGGGGAGCTGTGATCCACTCATAGCTCCCTTCGAAAATATGAGAAAACCATTGAAGAGTTGTGATAAGAACTTAAAGTGGTCTTAGTAAGATTGGTCTAAATAGAAAGATCTCTAGGAATAGATATGGACATGGCTCTGATAATTTTAATAAATCTCAAGAAAAACATTAAATCTCTAGAGAAAAGGGTTTGTAGCATGGATAATGTGATTGTATTTGTGGTTCATCAACATCAGGGAATAATGATTTAGAAACACAACTCCTTCAATAGCTCTTCTACATCAATTGTGATCATCCTAACAAATCAATTGGATGCTCATGGTTGTTGACCATATTTCCTCATCATTGATGTTTTATGTATATTAGATTATGTTTTTGGTTCTTAACATTTCCATAAGTTTAGTCAGAGAAAGAATTTTATTTTTTGGGGCATTGGCAAAACATAGTTCCACTTATGTGCAGTTATCCTCTATAGGAAGTTTTTAAATTTTGGAGTCAAAATATAAAGGAATCTTGCTATCTATGTATCTAAATATAGAGAAATTCTCCCATAACATCAAAATTTTGTAATACTAGAGAGAGAGAGAGAGAGAGAGAGAGAGAACTTGACATGATTTGAAAGAAAATTCATACAAAATTAACTAATTTATAACTTTATTTTATATTATTATTCCTTATTTAAAATTATATATATAGATATATGAAGATCGTTAAACCATGGAGATTCAATCTCACTTTACCATGGACACTTTTAACCTATAAATAGGCTTTCTTGCAATATCATGGTCTAATATCATAGTTTACTAATACCACATGCTCAAAAATTCATGACCCATATTCATATGACGTTTTTTTTTAATTAATGAATTTAATTAAAATGGTAGAAAAGGGATGCTCCCTTTTGAATAAATCTCAATCTTTGATCTATTACTAGTACTAGGAATATTCTACATAATCCCTTGGTGGTTAAATCCATACCATCCAACAAATAATTATGAATAATTAAATTACAAATTTGAAATCCTTATTTCAAAATAGGCATAGCTAAATTATTATATCTATTAATTGATGCAATGTAGCCGAAACAACGTTTCACATGTTTGAGTTTCATGCAACAATAAACAATTTAAATAATTGTTTTCATTAGTCATAGATTTTTTTTCTTACTTATTATATTTCAATGTATTTCATTTTAATCTTTACTTTTCTAATAATTTTGACATTTTCTTTTGCTACAAGAGAAGCATAGATCCATCTTAATGAGGGCTCAAATCTCTGAAGGTGCGGACCTAAGTTTTGAGTGCAAAACTTGAGGAAAAATTTTCACCTCTAGAGATTTGAGCCCTCGCAACACTTGATAAATATGGACTTAAGATGGATTGGTTGTTTTTTTTTTTAAGAGTAGGTCAACCTTGTCATTTCCTTACAAAAACTACCTCACAATATATGTCTATATTATATTAATATATATATTTATATAGATATATATAATGAATGTGGGGATTCATATAGGATTGGAATACCATTCTGAGTCAAGTGTTCCAAGTAGTTATCTACTTCAGTCCTTTTCTACTTTATTTTCCTACTGGGGGATTTTTTTTTTTGAGTTGCTAACTAGTCTCAGCTTCATCCTTGATGAATTCAATCCTATTGTTGGAGCTCTCTTTGATTTTAGACACTTTTTTCCATAATTTCCAAATCAATGCAAATCTCATTCTAGAACATCTCTACCTTACTATGCAGTAATTTGAATTTGGTGTTCATTAAGAGCTAATAAGTCTCTCTCTCCTTAGGTTCTACAAATCCTATATGGTTTGAATTCGCCAGCAACCCTTGGAGTGACTCCAACAACTTGGATAGGAGTTTACCCAAATATATCTAGTCCACCTCACAAGCTGAAGTCCTAAGCTCCATCATGGATGGGAGATGCCTTCCCACTCTATGAATCTCAAAAGATGGAAATCATCATTGGTCAAAGAGGGAGATGCTTTTCAATATGACGAGTTGCGAGTAATAAGAGTAAATTTGTGCCATATATATCATCTACTACATCTAATCTACTATCCTGAAGAATTGAAATTCCTTGTGTGCAAACCCGTGCCTGAATCCCCACTAATTTTTATTTTCATTTAAATATTACACTCGAGGGATTGTCTAGAATTCATTAATGAGCCTAAGATGCTAATCACTTGTGTGAGATGATTCCCTCCTTTAATTCTAAAAGTTTGAGACCTCCCTTGCCTACATGTTCTTTCCTCCTTTTACCAATTATTGATCCAAAAAGAACAGGGCTTCAATTTTCTTAGTGTTCATAGATAAAGAGCTATTTTTTTCCACCTAGCTCTCCTTACGTGCATTGAAGTATTATCTAAAATTCACTTGCTAGGAGAAGAACTTACCTGATCAGATCACTTGTTGATAATTTGAACCATGTTTTGACTATGTAAATCTTTAAAATTTAAACTTTCACACATCATGTTATACGATTCAGGAAATGAGTGAGTTCAGGAAATAATTATATTTGCTCAAATATCAGAATTTGCAAAGCAATTCTTTGTATAATTAAGGGGATAGTTGAGTTGTGCAAACCTTTTCTTTCCACACCTCTCAAGTTACTATCATTCAGTTCTCAAAGAAAAGGATTTTTGTAATCTTCTTTTCAGTTGCTATTTCCAGACCCCTCCATTGAGCAAGATATTCTACTTGATTATTAATTACTACTCCCAGACACTAGGCATATAGATAATCTATTTTATCATTGTGTCAAAGAATAACCCATCTCACGCCTGCCACCCCTAAATGGTTTAATTATTAATAATTAATAATAATAATAATAATTTGAATTCAGATTTTTTTAATCTTATCATGTAGGAAAATGTAACTATTTTTTTGTCTTCAACTTTATTATAATGAACATATAATTATATATCTTTAATATAGATTACGTTGTTTATTAGTCTCTCTCTCTCTCATCTCACACACACACACACACACACAACATTACTAAAATTTATTAAATAACAAAAAATTCTCCTTTCGATTTATAACTTTAAATATCAATATTAATTTTAGTTATTTTTAATCTATCATACTATATTTATTATTAAAAAAATAAAATTTAAAATTAATTAATTTAAACAATAAAAAAAATAAAATTTCTTATTTGATAAATCACCACGAGTTATTCTTATAAGTATAGACTAATTATAAAATAAAGTTTGGTACCATTCAAATTAGAAAAAATTAATAATAAACATCCTACCATTGCAACTATTGAAAACTTGTTCTTGATGAAATGAAATGAAAATTTAAAACTTAAATTATATAGTTTTTTCGGGATTTTATATGTTGCTTTTTTAATTTTCGAAGGCTTTCTTGGTGGTTGCCGTGGTTTTTTTGTGGTTTTCATGGTGGGTTTTCATTTCAAATCAAATTTCTCTGTTATAATAAAAAATAATTCAAATAGAGAAAAAATGATAGGAATCCTACGTTGATGATCCAGATTTAAACAGGAACACAACAAATTACATATATAACCATAAATACAAAGATGCAATAGAAATAATACTTCATTTCATTAATATAAAATAATGAAATATGCTTACAAACATAAATGGTAATAAACCAAGTAGGGCGATGGTAGCTTATCTCTGAGAAGAGATGTGGCAGCCACATGCCTCTAAACTATGCTACAATGAGGCTCGAAGGCCTATTTATTGTTGGGAAACAATGGAAAACCCTAAACATCCAAAAACCTAATCGTAGGAGATGAAGCGCCAAACTACGGGCCTCATTTTGGGTAAATTGGTACATCAAATTCCCGGGTTCGTAACTTTGGCATATGATCTTTGTTTGAAGCATACAATACCTCGTTAGAAATATCTATCGGAGGACTACAACTTTGGGATGAATAGCTTTAGTCCATGGACCCATGATGCTCCTAGTTTTCCCAAAAAAACATCATTTAGGGCCTCAAATCGACCATGGAAGTTCTAGACCCGAAACAATACCAAAAATACTAAATTATGCTACAATTAAGGAAAATGAAAAAGTGAAAGAGACAGTTGTGAGGGTCCAAGTGGGATAGGTGGGTGGCCACCAACATCCACCTGGATCATTCCTTCCCCCTTAGGAAGCAATGTTCCCCATTGCGTTGAGTTCCTCCATGAGATGAGGAAACTTCTACTGAACTTGGTCCTCAGTGAGTTGTTTTGCAGTCTCTGATGTGTTAAGTAATGGTGGGAAGCATACATTAAACACTCAAAGCAAGCGAAGGAATGGGGGAATGATGTGCTCTAAAGAATTGTTTCCCACAACCTTGGTAATGGTGTAAGGACCATATCGGAGTGGTCTAAGCTTCTAATGGGCTCTTGTAAAGCGTTCTTTCTGTAGATGCAACCAGAATTTGTTGCTCACTTGAAACTTGTGTGGTACCTGATGTTGATCATGTCACTACGTGTACTTGTAATTTTCCATAATAGAGCGGCGATATATCGACCCGTTCGGTAAAGGTTCTCTAGGAGTCAGATCGAATGAATGCTTGACCTGACAGTGCAACAATACCCCTATGGGTGAGGAGAAGATGTTCTTGTATTCTTTCATGACTATATCCATTTGTTGTTGCTTCTGCGTGGAGGAACCCTTCGTGGGGGTCATGGATGTAGTGATAATATTCCCCTTACTTTGGGGGTGAACCAGATAGAAAATAAATTTCATAGTCTAGGAGATGATCTCGCTGCCTTTCTTAGTAGAGATCAAAGAAGTGGATGCAGGTGGGGCTACCTCTGCTATGTCGTATAATTTATTACACAAAGAAACAATAACAGCAAGAGGCCTTGAATCATACATAGCATGCCACTTCCACCAGTATGGTTGGCCTAATAATACAACACAAACATCAAGCGGTGCAATATCACACAATACCTCATCTATGAAGGGCTTGATTCTGTAAGGAAGGCATCACCGCTGGCAGATTCAGAGATCTTGTCCTTCTTGAAGCCACCCGTTGTTGTACTATTGCGAGTGTGGTATGGTTGGTAGTTCCAGGAACTTCACAACCTATGCTGAAATGAGGTTCTTTTTGTTGAAATTGTCGACAATGAATTGCAACGGTGAACCCTTCACCCACATTTGTGAGTGGAAAATATGCTTCCCCTCCTCTAGATCTTCAGGCTCATTCTTCTGGACCTTGGCGATGACAAGAGTGGCGTTGGGCTCCTTATCAATTATTTTCTTCCCTTTTTCATTCCCCTTGTCAAGTTCCGACTCAGGGTCGGAACATGCATCTAATTCTAAAGCCTTCAACTTGGGCACGAGCGACTACTTGGTCTAACTCTCACTTGTGTTGTGAGTGGGGCTCTTATGGAACTCACACCACTTTCCTGTGTCCTTTTTTGAATTCGTGGTGTTGTTCTTTTCTTGCAGCTTCAATGAGTTGTCTTGGGTCACACCGTTTTGGCTTTATCCTTGGTTCTGCAGTTTGGGGGAAGCATTTTCCTTACTTCGGATTTGCAGATCCAAAGTTTTGCTTCTTTTGTTTAAACTTCTACTCGATCTTAACAGTGTGTTGGTACACCGTGCTGAGCAAGGAGATGTTCAGGAACTCCATCTCATCCTAGCTATATATGTGTAGGCAGCTGTAGTATTTGAGTACCAAATGCAACTCAGAATCCTGAACACCCAACTTTCTGTGAAGGGTATGAAATATATTGGTGAACTCTGGCATGTTTTGATTCCTTTCCTTCCACAGCGTGGTCCACTTTATGTATTTATCCTCATAGCTTTTGACAAGGTAGTACTACTCCTTAATGGCATCCCGAAATGAATTCCAAGTGGATGAGGCTGAAAATAGTGAGTTCGTACTTTCATCCTTCTGCTCGCAATAGGTTTCCCACCAATCCTTGACGTGGGGAACTGCTTTGAGAAGAGTGAAAGTAATATTTTCTTGGCTGGAAAAATCATGAACAAAAAAATACCCTTCTGGCAAATTTAACCATTTATCTACGACATCTACATCCATCTAACGCTCAAATATGAGAATTTCAAAGTTAAATTATACCTTAAAGGGTGTGGCGTTTCCATAGTAGTCATTGGAAGTAGATGTGTCACCCCTAGGTAGTCACTAAAGGATTTGGGCAAAGCTTTCCATCATCGTGTTCGTTTGTCACTCGAGGGCTTCTTCTAACAAGATCTTGATAGGATCTCCTGCACCCTCATCTTTCTTTTCATCTGCCATGGGAGGTCTTCGGGACTTTCGAGACTGGTCTTGCAAAGGTTCGACTAGTTCAAGCCCTAACTCCCTATATCCCAACCTCGTTGGCAACATGCAAAGAAAAATAGAGAAAGGGCATATCGCTCTGATACCACTAATCCATACTTAAATAGGAACGCAACAAATTACAGATATAACTATAAATACAGATATGGAACATAAATAATACTTCATTTCATTAATGTAAAATACTAAAATATGCTTATAAACAGAAATGGAAATAAACTAGCTAGGGGGATGGTAGCTTATCTCTGAGAAGAGATGTGGTGGCTACATGCCTTTGAATTGTGTTAAATTGAGGCTCGAAGGCCTATTTATTGTTGAGAAACAATGGAAAACCCTAAACATCCAAAAACCTAACCTTAGGTGATAAAGCACCAAACTATGGGCCTCGTTTTGGGTAAATTGGTACATCAACTTCTAGAGGTCGTAACGTTAGCATACAATCTCTATTTGACATGCACAATACCTCATTAGAAAGATCTATCCAAGGACTAAAACTTTGGGATGGGCAACATTGGTCCATTTGTTAAACACATACATGGAAAACACAAAGTGTAATTGATGAACATGAGTGTGTATCTATTATTGACAATGATATACATTTATAGTACATTCGTGTGACCATTGGGTTCCACATCCCAAGGTATCTTGGACTCTCATGGTTGTTCACATTCTACACCAACCCATAGAGGATTAGGTGTCCAACATTCCCCCCCTTAATCCAAATGGATATGTATGAGTCCAAAAAGAGAGATGTAATACAAAATGTGAAAAAATGCATGGCAGCACTAGGCTAAATGTGCTCTCTCAAATGTTGGTATAAGGGAGGTGGTTTAAGGATGACCACCAACACTCAAATTCTTAGTGTAGTTCCAAAAACTCTTCCAAGTCTGGCATGAAGCTCAGGTCTTCTGCTAGAGGAAGTGCTCCTAATGTTTTGAAGAGGGAAACCTTCAACCATGAAAGGGAGGTCTCACCCCGCATAAAAGGGAGAACCTCAACCTGAAAAGGGAGGTCTCAACCTATAATGATTTGAAGAATGACTAGTTTTATGACTGTGCTTACATGATGAAGATAAAAGCAGTGATATTTCACATGGCCAACTCAGTCATAGTGTTGGCATTTCACAATCTATTGTTGTTCTTGTGGAAGAGGAGAAGAATCTAGAACAAATGAAGGTGAACTTTCATGAAGAAATCCAGCACTTTGAAATTCGATTTGCTTGGAGTAGTCTGGATTATGAAAGGAAACATCCTTATCATATCCAAGACCTTTTATGTCCTTGTTGTGGACAAGCTCTTCACAATGTCTGATGATGGGCTTGGGAAGTGCAAACTGAACTTCTTCTTCTGCATGCAACTCTACTCCTTCATTGGGTACTAGATCTACATTATTAAGCTGTTGTTGATGGGATTTTGTCTCAATGTTACTGATTCGACCACTTGTTGGCTACTGATGGATTTCATTATGCTTATGTTGTTGTAACTCATCTTGCTGAAGCTGAGATTCAGGCTACAAAAAATCAATCTTCTCTTATCTATGTTGCAAGCAAGTTTGAATGTAAAAAAGAGTTTCGTTGCTAATGGTTGTTGTGCTTTCAGTAGTTGACATAATTAGAGTTCTTAGTATCTCTAATAAAGTGCCAATTTGAGTCATTTTTAAACTTCAATAGGTCAACTCAATTCATTAACAATAATCTAAAATAAATAAAACTCAGTTCACAACCTTCAATGTTTCAAACCAACACAGAGAGCAATGCCAAACTTTTACAATACTAATGTAGAGAATACACATGGTAATTTATCCCAATGGACAAAGATTGAATGGGCTAATCTGGGACTACTTGAACTCAACTTGGCACTCCAAACAAGCTGCTACAGGTGTAAGAAATCAAGTTGGTCTCTAATGTATAGGTGTTTGTATGTCTACCAAAAATGATCCAAGAGGCACACACGGGTCTGAACTGTAGGAGAATGCAAGTGATAATATTTCTTGGTGTCACTACCCTTCTAGATTCATTTGGTAAATCGTTGCTCTTAGTGCATACCTTGCTTGCAAGTGTGTTGTAATAGAGATTAAGACTCAAATAGAGTTGCACCCTCCTTCAAATCGACTGCTCTAAAGAAAATTATCAGAGCCTAGAAGCTTCTGAAATGGAAAGTATGGATATTATGAGTAAGGAACTTTTGCTTGGGCTAAAAGACATTCCAATTCCTCAGTTTCCTCATTAGGATAGCCTTTGACTGCTGACTGTATTGAAGGTGGCTCTATTATTCATACAATTACTCCATAAAAAAATGTTGAATATGCAATATAGAAACCTCTTGTTCTCTAGTTAAATGGAAGACCAGGTTGCTCATCCATCGGCTATAGAGTATCTTTTGAATTGGGGTTGTTTCTGGTGGAGAAGAACACACCACACCTTCACTTAAACAATTTTTCTTGGAATAAAGTGGCAAATATTTTATTCTTGGACTTCTCTTACACAAATAGATCCTCGGATTTGAATGAACTAGGAGACAAAATTACAGTTGAGGATTCATACACTTTCCTGTTAAATTGGTTCAAAACTTTTCCACAGTACAAATATTGTGAGTTTTACATAGCTGGATAAAGATATGCAAGACATTATGTGCCACAAATTTTTGAGGTCATATTCAATTGCAAAAACCAAGGACATCCATCAAGGCATTTCCCATCATGAAGCCTTTGTGATTTCCCACCTGAATGGTATGACAGATTATGCATGGAGTTATCCAGTTATTTCAGATGAAGATTGTCATAGTTTCAAGGACTCAGTTTGTACATGCCTGTTTGTGTGCACCGACTCAATAAAACTACATCACGCCTTGCGGAATCCACCAAATCCCCTTACTTAAGACCTTAAATCTTCAAAAAAGTTTAATTCAACAATCTTGCATCTCCCAACAAAATTTAAAACAAGCTTTTCAATCCCGAGTCTTTAAACTTCAATCTTCAAATTTCAGACTCAAACTTTCAATCTTGAAGCGTCTTTCACCGAGTAAATCTCCACTAACAGTAAATTTCAAACAAAAATCCGCTCAACACAAGAACTTCAATCTTTTTTTGACCAATAGCCCTCATTCTCTCAGCTTAAAAAGCTTAACCAAGCTTAACCAAAGATTTTAACTCTAATCTCCCACCAATCTTTAGCCATGACTCTCAACCTTCCCCAATCCTAAAGCTTCAAAGTTCAAGTAGCCTTATATTTCAAACCGAACTTCAATTTTAAAAAACACTCTCAATATTTATGCTTATACTCGAACTTAGGACTTCAAACAATTCTGAGCCAGTGTTTTGTACTTCAAACAACTCAACTTCAAACTCAAACCTGAGACTTCCAATCAGTTCAGTTCTAAACCATACCTATCATGCTTTGGACCTCGATTCACCTCCCTTAGAGATTCTAACTTCGATCTTCAAGCAAATTCCAACATCGTGACACTTAGCTTTAAAGCCAGTAAAAGAATAGTTCAAAATTGCCTCAAAAGACACAAAAGGCCTCAAATTTAATGCCTGCAATGCTAAAAGAGTAGATGTATGGTGCGGTTGTTCGCATTCAGAGTGAAGGGTGTGACTGTTGGCACCCACAGTGAGGTTTAATTGAGTATATACCACTGAGGGATGTGAGGGAGCGAATTTCTAACAGACAAAAAATTAATGGAGTGCTATGGACAAGCCCACAGTGAGGAATAAAATGCTTAATTTATGGCAAGTAGCAAAAAGCGAAGAATTGACATGAGAGATGCCACAAAATCAATATGATACTACCGTAGAAATATTCCAACTAGAATTTAGCTGGGAAAACATGTATTAAATGCAGAATTGATGGCAGAAGTGACCTACACAGAAAGGCCATAAAACAAGTGGCTAAAATATGAGCAAGGCAGGATATCGCCCACTTTGATACCATGTTAAACACATATATGGCAAACACAAATTGGGATAGGTGGGCGGCCACCAACATCCACCTGGATCACTTAGCTTACCAACATTGGTTGGTTTGATCTTTAGGGATATTTGTGGGGTTTTTTCACCATCCCCCAAATGCTCAGTTGAACTCCAACCCCTCAGTTGAGAATTTATTTGTCACAGTATACATAAATAGTTTGGAAAATGGAAACCATAGTTTTTAATGCCAAATGGAGGCTCGACTGAACTCGTGTGCTAACTCGGGTTAAACAGGAGCTCAATCGAGATTTTGTTTGAATGCTCAATCGAACTATGTCTAAGCCCTTAAGTATTTCTATCAACTTCTTAAAAAATTCTCAATCGAGCGCTTAAATGGCTCGATTGAGCTCCTTTTTTTCACCAAAACATGCCCTCGCTTTGCAAAAATGTGTAACCCAGATCCATTCATAGACCCTAGAGAATAGTACTACAGAAAAATATTTTAGAGGAACAGAGAAAAAATGTAAAAAATGCATTGATTCACCTATACAAGAAAAATTAGGATTAGCTATCTAGAAACCATTCCAACCAACCCTTCCCATAATCAAGGCTAAATTATCATGGATCTTAGGTAATGAAAAACATGTTAGTTTATATACAGATAGCATTAGAGGCCATCCTTCGATAGAAGAGAAACCTTAAATCTTAACTCCTTTAATCAAATGGTTAGGTAGTATTGAGAAAAAGACTCTTAAAGACATCTATCTCTGATATACAAATGGTATATCAATCAAATGGAAGCTTGGTCATCACCCAGGTTAGTTAACGCCCCTGATCTTTATCTTTGAATAAATTCTTTTCGGATGTTAACGTGAACCAATCCATAAGCAAGATGAGATGTTGGGGAAGAAGAGACTACACTATTATTAAACAAGGATATGTTTGGCAATTTGATAAATAAAACATTCTTGTAAGGCATGTGATTTGGAAAAAACTTTAGGCCAACAATGTTTCCCAAAAGATTAACATTTTTAGTTGGACATATACATAGGGGAAAACCTTAACAATTAACATACTAGAAAGAATAGGGATCCCTAATAATTCTGGATGTGAGCTTTCCCTAGCCTTTGAGGAAATAGAAAAAGACAATCTGGATTTATGCAGGAATGAAATTAAAAAAAGATTCAAACATAAACACATAACTACAACAAAGAATGAACTTCAAATCATTAATAACAAAATAATGAAATTGTTTCCATCCATAATGGAAATAAACTATCTCAGGTGATGGTAGCTTATCTTTAAGAAGAGATGTGACGGCTACATGCCTCTGAAACTATATGACCACGAAAAATAAGGGAAAACCCTAAACATCCAAAAATAAGGGAAAACCCTAAACATCCAAAAACCTAACCCTAGGAGATGAAGCACCAAAAGTTTGTGGGCCCCGTTGGGGTTAGTTAATATACCAACTTCACGAGGTCATAACTTTGGCATATGATCTTCGTTTGATGCATATGATATCTCATTAGAAATATATATATGAGGTCCACAACTTTCAACTACGAAAACCCACCTCATCCTTCTGGTTTGCCCGTTTTCCAAAAAAAAATGTCATTAAGCGCCTCAAAATGGCTTTGAAGTTTAGGACCTAAAAAACAGCCAAAAATAGTAAATTGTGCTACAATTAAGGAAACTAAAAGAGACAGTGTTAGGGATCCAAGTGAAATAGGTGGATGGAAACCAATATCCACCTGGATTAAAACACCTCTTCCTTGAATGCCCTTATGTCGAATAGGTATGGATTTTGTTTTCTAAAGATTTTGATCCTTACATCACCTCTTCATTCACATAAACATATATATTTTCAAATTGGTATAAACACTATCGTGGTTCCTTTCACTCAAAGCCAAAATTCAAAATTGTTTGGATGGTTATCATGAAATTTATACTATGGAAGATAGGTTCGGCTCAAAACAAAATCATATTCAATAAATTCAACCTCCTTCCTAAATATTTTATGAAAGGGACTTAATTTTCTCACCATAAATTCTTTTACCATAATTTATCATGCCTACCAGATTCCTAATTAGATGAATCAAAGAAGGCATGGTGGTCTACTTCCATCAATTTGGATAATTCTGAAGAGAAAAAAATCTAAAAATTTCCATAAACTCATGCTTGCAACTTCAATTAGACTCAAAGGAGTTCTCTAAATGGTGGAAATTGCAAGGATCCTATGTTTTATTCTTTGATGGAGACTCGAAAGGAAATCCAAGAGAGGTAGGCAGGGACCGGGGGTGGGGGGGGCGGGGGGGGGTGGGGGGGTGAGGGAGTTATTTTTTCATTGTAAGAGTTAATGAAGGAAGGCTCACTTGTAAATTGAGGATGAAAACCAACCACTTAGGAGAAGAATATGCTCATCTTAAAGGCATTTTCCTATGAAAACCTCTGTAACCAAACTCATTAATCATGTTCAGCAATTCTTTCATGTTAATAAACTACCCGGTTAAAGGAATAAATGCAAAACACATTGGATTGGAACCCACAATCAACCAAATTTGGGAGTAAGTCTTCCACTTCGCATGCAAAGTCGAGTGGTTTCATATTAAATAGAAACACAATCAAATGGTGGATCCCTAAACTTTTAAACCAAGCATTTGGTTATTACTTTAACTGATGGTTTATCTGAGTGCTCTGCATGGATAATTGAACTTGATATTAGCCTACTGCTAGTTTCTCTTGTCTTTTCCCTGCTACAATAATAATCATGGATTTTGGGGAGTTATGACCAACTCGTATCTCCCTTCGAAAATACGAAACAACCATTGAAGGGTTGTGATTCAAACTAAAAGTGGTCCTAGGAATATTGGTATCAATAGAGAGCTCTCTAGGAAAGGATATGGACATGGCTTTAAGAATTTTAATAAACCTCAAGAAAAAGATTAACTCTCTGGAGCAAAGGGTTTATAGCATTAATAACCCAGTTGCAGTTGTGGTTACTTAACATTAGGAAATAATGAATTAGAAAGATGACTTCTTGAATAGATCCTCTACATCAATTGTGATCATCCTAACAGATCAATTGGATGCTCATGATTGTTTACCATCTTGTCCCCTCATTTATGTTTACCTATATTAAATTATACTTTTGGTTCTTATCATATCCATAAGTTTAGTCTAAGGAAGAATTTTGGTTTTTGGGCCATTGGAAAAACATAGTCTCACCCATGCAGACCTTGCTTTCCTTCTCTCCATGTTATGTGTTATCTATTTCTTTTATGGTGTGTAGTTTATCCTCTATAGGATTTTTTTTAAGTTTGGACTCAAAATACAAAGGAATCTTGATATCTTAGAGATTCTCCTATAACATCAAAATTTTGTAACACTTCTATGAGCTTTGAACATATATCTATATATATATATATATTATATATATATATTATATATATATATATATATATATAGAGAGAGAGAGAGAGAGAGAGAGAGAGAGAGAGATTATTTACATTTACATGAGTAAATTAACAAGTGTTGCATGCCATCTTAGTCCCTCAAAAAGAAGTTAGAAAAATACGTAATGAATAGTTAAACTAAATATGACTAAGCATATAAGTAATTGGTGGTATTTGTTAAAGGATAACTAGAAAAATAAATAAAAAATAATATGTACTCATAGAATTTGTAAAGGAGGATTGAAGAGTTTAACCTAAAAGTAAAAACAAACTTAAATGTAAAATAAATTTATATCATATACTTGTGAATAATAAGCATATATAATATTATTATATTTATATTATATGGGAGATGCCTTCCCACTCTAGGAATCTCAAAAGATGGCAGTCATCATTGGTCATAAAAAGAAATGCTTATCAATATGATGAGCTGGTTCGAGGAAGAGTCAATGTGTACAAAATGGGTGAGTACAAAATTATCTTTTTAGAGTTGGCTATTGATGGGGTTTCACCTACGCTTGAGGCAGTCCTCCAACTGCAAGGAAAGACTAGTAGTGACCATGACAATGATGAAGGTAGCATTTGTACAAGGCTTCTTGTTCCGTCAAAGCACATTGGTTGCCTTCTTGGTAAAGGTGGCAACATCATCAGTGAGATGTGTAAGCACACTAGAGCAAATATTCGCATATTTCGCAAAGAGGAGCGACCCAAATGTGCCTCCCAAAATGAGGAGTTGGTTCAGGTTACTGGAGAGCCGAGTGTTGCTAGAGATGCAATCATCGAAATTACAAAAAGGATGAGGGAAAACATTTTCAAAGAGAAGTTTCATGGTGCTACCAACACCCACACAATGCCTCTTTTGTCTAGTCTATCTCTACCCACTGCGATCCCTCTTTCATCATCAAGTTATGGCACAAGGCAATATGATCTAGGATTGCCAAGGTAGATCATGTGCTCTATTGTTAAAAAAAATAAATAAATTATTAATTAATTTTTTAAATACATATTATTTTATAAATATGTACCGTATTAAGTGATTATCAAATATCAGTTTGCTTATTTGATTCATTTAAATTTATTAGGTTAATGAAATAAATAGAGAAATTTATGATGTATTTTTATGTTTATAATTAAAAAATTAAAATAATTTATTTTCTTTTTCATTTATAAAATGTTTATATAAAATATATTCTATAAATAATTTAGAAAAAAAATTAGAGATTCAAAATATAATAAATAAATTTCTATGAATGAAAACATTATATAAGTGAATAGAAACAGTGCCCTTTCCAATAATGTTATTGTATATACTTATTAGCTTTTTATTGTGAATCTTAGTTATATTGTGTATATAGCAATGTTTATAATTCAATAAAAACTAATACAAATTAAAACTATCACATAATATACAATATGATTTGAAGAAAATATTTAAGTTGTAACGAGACATTATAGTAATGATGATTAAATCATTCAATAAGAGGATTACGAGGATTGATATGGCAAGTATTGGTTTGTGCCTTGAACATTCTACTCATGATCTATGTGCTCATGGCATTGGCCCATGTCCATGCATTGATATGTATGCTTGTGACAAAAGTTTGTCCATGTCCATGCATTGATATGCATGTTTGTGGCAAGTGTTTGTCCATGTCCATACATTAATCCACACGCTGCCATAACTATTGCTCCATGTCTATGCATTTTTGGGGAAAAAGAAACATGGGAGCACTATATACTAACAAAGCTTCATGTTCCTTTATTAGGGAAACAATTAAAAGAACGAAAGTAATGATGTAAGGGGATAGTTAAGGAACATTTTCAACGCTACTCATAGGAGCATTGCAAAAGCATTCATAGGAGTTGTGTAAGTGTTTTGTTACCTAAAAGAAGTGGAATCTCTTGATTGATAGAATGTTGTTCAAACCATTCAAGGAGAATTAAATGATGAAGAAGAGAAGAATAATGTTGCAAATTGGAACAATTTTGCATATTTGTGCCTATAATAACCAGTGGATCAACACCCATTTGGAGTATGCTAAACTTGTTTAGTGAAAATTGAAAAGACAAGAATTTTGTAGATAAATACTTCATCAAATAAATTATAGAAGATAAAATCATTGAAGATAATGTTGATTTGCAAATTGTAGAAAATAGAAGCCCATCAAAAGTGGAGATTATGAGGCATCTCTTGGATATGGAATAAGGGGATATCATTTACAACATGGTTGTATGAAGGACCATTATGAAGAAGATTTCCACATAAACCAAGGTGAAACTTTGCCTATGTATGGTGAGATTTGACTTCATAGAAAACAACTTGGTTACTACGGTGAAAAAAAATGGAGGTGGATGTTTTTAATTACATGCAAGGGAGCTTGGTTATTGAGGTGAATAAAAATTTGCTGCCGAATATTACAGATTAGGAAACTTAGTTGACACTTCATGCACTTCCCAAGTGGATTAAAAGAGTTTAGGAGTGATTGATGGAAAGGAACAATCTATGGAGAGAATGAAAGGTTGGATGTGAATGTTTGAAGTGCATGAAGAGTGAGCGGCCAAAGAAAAGGGAAATAGTGCACAATGGCTCTAAATATGAAGTTTAATATTTTTTTAAAACATGGGGAGAACGATGTGGAGCATCCATCAAATACGTTTGAGAATCTACTCATGACCTAAATGCTCATGGTAAGTGTTAATCCATGTGCATGCATTGATCTGCATGCTTGTGGAATGTATTGGTCCATGCCCATGCATTGACTTGCATGATCACAACAAGTATGGCTCCACATCCATGCATTGTTGAAGAAAAAGGGAACATGGCAACATTATATAATAATAAAGTGTCATGTTCCCTTCTTAGGATGCTTATTGAAAGAAGGAAAGAAGCATTGCAAGGAGTTAGTGGTGGAATATTATATTTTCTTATTCATTCTATGACTATCACAACCATGTTTACTAATGTGGTTTATATAAACTAGTTAACATCATTCCACCGACCAGTGTATATACACACCATAAATGTGGTTGTGATAGTTACAACTCACATGCGTGGAGTATATTGATAGTTACAATAATGATTACATTAATTGTTGAGATGCTTAATGGGTTTGACCATGCTTAAAGAGAGTTGAACATTATTGACCATATTCAACCATATAGATCTTGATTGACCATTATGGTTGACCATATTCAACAATAAAGACCTTGGTTGACCATTATCGTTGACCATACTCAACCATATTATAAAATGTTTCTGAAATTTCTCCATTTGACAGATTATAAACTTTTTTTTTTCATTCTATACAACCT
>APFE030567962.1:2452-17829 GCA_000404065.3 Pinus taeda
GTAAACAAAATCATCATAAAATTAACACTATATTAAAAAAAAAATGACTTTTCTTTTATTTTCACTAAGAACACACCAACATTAGTCTAGGCCACTATCTTGGAATAGGAATCTGAGATTTATTGCTTCAAGACAAAAAACAAATTTAGCATCTTTCCATAGGGAGGGAAAATCCACTTTTAATGATACGGTATGGGAAACCATTCTAACACAAGCGTTAGTCACAAGATCACACTTGAGGCTAGTGAAGTGACATGACCCTCTTCATTCATCTTAGTGGCATAGATTATGGGATTTTAGTGCATTACAAATGGTGTTACTAGAAGTTTTATTGTATCACTTGGGGATTGCGTAAGAGGAGTACACCTAGATTTGAGGAGTCTCTCACAGCGGTTTTGAACATTTTGTTCCTACACTTGAATGTAAATATAGCTAATAGTTATCCCTCTAGGATGTATTTTTATTGGTAGTAGCCTTAGTCAATTTTCTCTAAGAACTTTTACATAAGGGGATGGTGAGGGGTTCATCCTTTTGTACGCAAGGTGCATTTTGGGTAGGATCACTTAATCCTCTTGGATAGTTCCCCATGGTTAATAAGGGTAGTTGGACCGGGATTAAAAGGGCCATTAAGAAGGCACTATTTACAATTATCCCAATGACATCATCATTATCAACCTATGCCCTAATCAAGCAAGATATGGTAGTGGGAAGATCACTTCTCTAACTTCTTAACTTTTGTGTGCTTACCTTTATGCTTTCCTTTACAGATTGTTGTTTGGTCCGAGTCATAGTTGGGACATAAGGATGTCTTAATTATCCTAATTTGATAATAAAAATATATTCATTGTGGCTAAGAAAAGTAACCAATGCTCTCAGGTATTGTTAGGAATTTCTCCTCAAGAAGAGGGTGCACTATTGGGTTGATGTAGGTTAATTTCGAAAAGGAAAACCTTAGAACATACTCAGGTGGGGGGGGGTTAATTTTTCTCATAGGAAGGAAGACTATGTCACAATTTAGGTAATTGATGAAATTCCTTTGGCACACATTAGCCCCCTTTGACTAACCCTCTCAACACACTTCCAGTATACTTCAATATTGACTCTAGTGAACCCTTTTACATGCATGTTCCCCACATGCCCAATGAAATTAACTTTTCCTTTATGGGGGATATAGGTCCCACTTTACCTTTTTTAGTGGAAATATTTGTTTCTAGTTCATGTTTATTGTCTCTTAGGATGTTGGGATCCATGCCTCCTTTCACACCTCTCAATTCTTCTTGGGGCATTCTTTCTATTATGTTTGTAACCCAATCACATTATTTTCCTTTTTCTATGTCTATGCCTTCCTACATGTTCTTGTTTGTAGGGGTGGAAAACACTTGTCAATCCATTGAATTCTTGACATACCTTTATTCCTTTGGGGAGGAGTTGATCTTGTTCTTGACTTCTAGGTTTGAAAGCCACCCTTCTTCTTTCCTCTACTTCTCTTCAAGTGAGCTACAAGTACTTGAGAGGCTTCTTCCTTTTTACCTTTTTATATAATCCTTGCATATTCTTGAGCACAAAAGGGTCAAAAAATTTTGGATGAAGGAGATTCCTTCCAGCTACATATACCTACTACAAATGCATCCCATGATGTAGGTAGGCTATAGAGTGATAGTCAAAAGTTCATTCATAGAAATAGTTTCTCCAATTTCTTTAATTTGATATCTTATATGTGAGATTCTTACTAAATATGTTGCCTTAGATTCATCATCTATCATCCTTAAATTGCGAAGCTCATTCTTCATGCTCATGCCTTGACCAAAATTCTTAATAGTGCATAGATTTTTTAGGTTAGCATACATATTCTTTGGAATATCAAGCTTCAAAATCTAAGAAATTATATGATCCTTGATAGAGTCTAAAAAAATACTCATGGGAGTAATTCCATCCCCCAAAAACTTCACCTTTCCTATAACATTTTTTAGTTCTATAACTTTCCCTATGGTAATATCCAAAATTGTGTTCTTTGCAAGAATATGATCAATTCCATGTTTCCAAGCCTTGGAGTTTGAGGATCCTTCCAACTTTTTCTCAAATTTAATAGAATAACCCATCGATGAAAATCAACAAGAAGGAATTCAATAAGAGTGATCTCAATGTATGGTTTCTTCAATCTCAGTGTTTCCTCCTTTACCAATCCTTTGATTCCATGTTGATTTTCTACGTGGAATATAAAAAACACTATATTTATAAAATACTAATAATTAAATTTGATGTTGATATTCTTTTAGATTATTCCAATATATCATTTAGCAATTATACTTGAAAAATTCAACCATAGAAGAATAGTAGAAAAATAAATATGGCATTACACAAATAGAAGAAAATATTTACTGAGGGAAAACCCACAAAGGGGAAAAACCAAATGACATCTTCCATATATGCATTATTTGATTCAATAAGAGACACAGCTAGAGCCATGGTAAAAATTGGTCAACCTATCCAAGTCAATCCTCATAATCTAGTCTTGAATTTCACTCTACCTAATCTAACCCTTAATTTCAACCCTCCTTCAGCTTCCATTTATCATTGTATTAAAACCATCATACATGTCATAGCATGCTCATGGCAATCAATGGACACTATTGGTTATGAGTGTCCCACATTGTCCCTACTCTTGAATTCTTTATCACCATATTGATGCCTATTCTAATTTATTTTGATGTTGTTGCTAATTCTTGCCATTAGTTTCGACCACCCAACCGGGAATTTATGTGCTTCCTATACCAAGAACATAACTTCCATTAGATTAAAAATAAATTGAAATAAATTCACATCATACCTCATTGGTACATCGTTAATAAGGTACACTTGAAATATTGTTTACTTCCTCTTACAACAAGTCAAACTAGCATCTTTGACAAAATCATCATTTATAAACATATCACATCAGGTTAGCTCAAAACAAAACCATCATAAATCACACATAACCACCGTAAGTCAAAATCATAGATCACATCTAATCATCCTACACCAAAATCATAAACTACATCCATAATAGAACTAAAATAAAATACTAAGACTTATCATTTAATCAATCCTTAGATTCTACCTTTTTCCTTATTTCATACACACTCGAGATTAGCTGCCACAACAAACAAGCACCCAGTTCCTTTTCCTCAATCATGTGCAAATACACATAATGCGCATTACACATACAACAACACACGAAATACAACACCATGCAATACATGCAGCTACGCCTGACATACCACATATACATGTATACTCGATGTACAACACCACACAATACATGTACCTACACTTGGCATACATCACAACACAATACATGTATTACATGAATTACAACACAATGGGTACACATGTCATGATAGCACAACCACACAATGCACATACGCAATACCACATGTACACTATTACCACATGTACAACATGTATACATTAACATCTATACACAATATCACCTACAAAAAATGTACACAATATCAAATGTACGTGGTACCACCTGGACAACATATACACAATACCACATCTACATCGTACCACCTATACAATGTGTACACGACACTAGAAGTACAAAACACCAACAAGCATGATATGTACATGTCACCATATGTACACAACACCACCTGCACACAACACCATATGTACATAGCACCATATGTATAGCATGCACACAACACCTTATGTATATAACACTAAATATACAACATGTACATATCACCCTATGTATAGAACACTACATATCCTACATGTACATAACACCATATCCACACAACACCGCATATCCATCCTGCACACATTACAATATGTACATAGCACCACATATCCATCATGTCCATAACACCATCTATACCCAACACTACCTATGCAATATTCACACAACACTATCTGTACCACCCTGTATATAAAATTTCATAAAAAACATGTAGACACACTATATACACCATGCTGCATGCACTCAACATCATAGTTGCAACATGTACAACATATACAACATATGCACAACATTAGTACCACACATCCAAAACCACATTGTCTCTACCAAGCAACCTTACTTCCATTATCTTATCCATGCTTATTCCAAGATGTCACTGACCATGCCGCTTTCATTTCATTGATGTACCCCTTAGTATAGCATGCCCATAACATATACATAATATAATCACATAATATTAACTCATAACCACATGATACCGACCTCATATATTTGTCAAGGGTTACCCCTCCCAATTGATTCCTCGTAAGACTTGGAAACTCTTCATGCCATCTACCTACAGAAGAAATAATTTTTCCACAATAATGATCCTTGATGACCATGTCGAACAATAACGATCATACCAGACAATCACATTCATACATACACTTACATACATATAAACATCAACATAAAATAATAATGATCTAGTTAGTCAATGACATACATATGTAAATATAAACATTAGCATAAAATAATCATGATCCATGATGAACTTGTGAGAGATGAAATCCGTACATACATACATGCATACATACATACATACATACATACATATATGCATGTATACGCATATAAACATCAACACAATCATGATCATAGCATAATTACTAGATATCATAAGGTCAAGGTTAACAGAACTCCCTTTATGCGTGAAACACATGAGAAACATCAAAAACAATAGTTACCAACATAGTCAAGGCATCGGATGCCTCATGTCCATTGAATTCACCTTTCTTGATTACCTTTCCCATGATTTTCCTGTCATTCTATATTTACACCAATCGACCCAAGAAATCCAACTCGTTGTCATACTCTTGCCTGCAACTTCCTTTATACATTCATTGGTTTCATTTGAGTCTTACATTACCTACTGTACTTCATTCAGCTCTCTCTGAGCTCCATGAACTTTAATCTTCCCCAAATAATTTCCAAGAATCAAAATGTAAAAGGAAAGCACAAGAAACAAACAAGAAGAAAACCATGAAAATAAATAACAATACGACACCACAAACGAGGTGGCATGATCATGCACGAGACATAACAAAACTTTGAATGAAGCATAATAAAATCACAAAATACAAAAATAACAAGGCTAAAAGTAGACACCATGAATCAATCCCCATGGCTCTGAGTGCTTCCAAAGGAAATATCAACCTAAACCTTCTTCAATATTTCATCACAGTCTCTTTTCCATGCAATCCCGTACATCAGATTTCCATGAATGCATAAATGTCAGTGCATAAATAAACACAATAACACACTAGTTACCTTACATTGTTGTGCCAATCACATTTCCTTGTAACTGAACACGTTCATGCCATCTCTCAAGTGCCTCCAATTCGCTTGACGAATCCATCCATAACTGGAAACTAGCTGATATCCCTATCAAATGGATGTTCATGACTATAACACATATCCACATAAGTCAGACAAAATCAAGGTTAATAAGACTTCTTGTATGCAAAGAAATCATAAAATTTGAAATTAGGGTTTCCAAACATAGCCAACGAATTATTTCCCAATTTCGTTCTTCTACATTTTTACTTTTTTGGAATCAAGGCTTACTATGTACTATCACATCACCCAACTGTTAGTTATATAAACACATCAAATATTACCTTGCCATGCTAATACCAAGAATTTTTCCTACAACTCTACACACATGTCAACCATACATTTTGAATATCAAGACAAACATATCTAAGCCTAACAATCATGTCATAATCCATAGTCAACTCATAGTCATTAGACATAATGCTACAACTATCACCTACTACACTCAAGTACATATCAATCGTCTCAATACATATGTATGAGGAGAATAATCTTAAAACAAAATCATTGGAACACATACTCATATTATGAGACTCATCAAACATTCAACCAACTTTCAAACATACCATGTTAATTAAATCAACTAGACAACTAAATAGACACCAAACAGTAAATCTCCAAATAGTTTACTCAATTAAACATTCAAACACTGAATAGACAGCATAAGAAAACTCATATCTTAATGTATCTCAAAGGAGGAAATATTATCTACACAGTCAATCTAGATTAACATGATATAACTTCACAACATGTCAACTCAACCATAGATAATATCATGCTAACCATTATAGTTTCTAGCTAACATGTCCACATCATAAACTCACAAATAATTATCATTCATGCACAACGATCACATATGTACAATTAGTCTAGATTACTACAACACAATATCGCAACATATTAACTCATAAATGAATGTCATAACCCTAACCATTTTCATAGACCAATCCAAATTAATATAAAACACATAACATCAAGATATTAATGTAATAGTTCCCTAATAATCAAGTTACTAGCATATACCAACAACTAGTTATATATCATCGTCGTCAACAACATATAACATAATCATCAAGCTAACTATAATATAGCAACACCAAGTTATATATCATGTTCGTCAACAACATATAACCTAATCATCAATTTATCTAAAATAACATAAAAACATCAATACATACAACCACAAGTTAAATCATTCATGACTATGTGACACGTGTGCATGTGACTACAACAATCAACTATCATCTATCATGTATGTAACCATAAAATCAATAGAATTAAAGACATACACATAACTATAATGCACATACAAATCCTTAACCTACATACGTGTATGCACAACACGAAAACCTGTAGGAAGACATGCTCTTACCTCGAGGTCCAACACTGTAACTTCACTCTAATGGTCTACATCACTTGCTTTATCTCACCCAACACATTAGCACCATAACATACCAATATCATCACGATGACCTAATTGCATAGAATGACCTCATGCACAACAAATTTAACCATGACAATACATGCATAACAACATATAAACATTGACATGTGTAACAAATGAATAAACAACCATACACTCATGACGACACATTCCACAACAACACCATCAACCTTCACATGGAAATATCACTACAACCATGATCAACACCATGAAAATGCAACCAACACATTAACTATAAGCATAGGAACACATACGCAACCAACATGAATGCATGACCAACACACAACCCATCCAAACTAAGGAGTTAACCATGCTCTGATACCTCTCTGTAACACGCTACTCCCACATCTACCCAAGTAACTAGCCAATGGGAGTAAGCATGCAACAAGAGGCTAGTATGATATGATTGAACCTCCTAAGTTACGTTAATGAAGTGGAGTTGATGGAAAAACACCATACAAACCTTCAACATCAACATTAGGACCCTTAATAACCATCCCAACCTTTCTACCAACTAGCCCTTGGGTCCCATTAATATTTTAGATGACATGAACCTTAGATACTCCCATGTTATAGGATTGCTAGCATCTAGGAGGCTCTAGATGTTCTCATGGAAAGGCATGTGAGCATCAAAGGACTATTTTTCTTAGTGTTGTGCCAGCGTCCCTAGGATTTGAGCCAATTTTTTAGGCCTAGAACCCAGATCACTGCCCATAATTAAAGGACACCTTCAAAATAGTAAGATACAGGGAAATAATAGTATAAATACAATCACTTGAAAAAGACCATGACTAGACCCCTACTTGCCATGATAGGAATTTCATAAAACATATCACGAATACGTGAGCTACATGGGTAAATAACATATCTGAGAATGGGTGTCTCATAATTAGTTGAGAATCACTAAGAAGCATTAATGACTCAACACATTCACTGCCATTTCATCAATTAGGTCAAAGACACATTTTTTATTCATTTACAAATAGAAACATGAGGAGAGCCATACATAGCAACTATCATAATACATCTTTGTAACCAGCATAATAACAACATAAATGCCAAGGAAACAACAACCATATAATACACATATAAACTATTATAATACTCACGAGATAAGAAGGATAAATAATCTCACATTAATGATGCAAAAGCCAACCCAGTATGGGACTACCACATTCCACTCAATGGTAGATTAGCTGAGCCAAATCTCTCTTCATCCATTCAACCTCATGCCATATTCCAAGCATGAATGGGGGATATAATAGAACACATTAATCCAAAACCATCAATTGCTTCCAAAGGCCATCCACCTGAATCCATCAAACATTGATTCCACCTCATAGTCAAACATCACAAAACCATTAGTAAATTGGTCTCTATCCATGCCTTCTAGGGCTCCAGAGTGTTTGTTCCAACCCAACTTATAGGACTAGTAACTCAACCCACACCTTATTCTTTGCTTCTAGAGCCTTGTTCCAACCATTGCTCCCTAGACTAGTAACTCAACGCACAACTTATTCTACACTTCTAAATCGTTTGTCCAACCAAGGCTTCCAATACTAGTAAGTCAACCCACCTAGGGCTTCCCCAGTGTTTGTCCAAACAAAGCTTCTAGGACTTGAAATTCAACCCAAGTTATTACAGGGCTTCCAGATCATTTGTCCAACCAAGGCTTCCAGGACTAAAACTTAACTCAAACTGCTAGAGGGCTTCCAGAGTATTTTTATAACCCAAGCTTCAAGAACTAATTACTTAACCCAAGCTAAAGGAAAGATGAGAACCAACTAGAAAAACAAATAAATGAACACACAACACCATGGCTATTTAGGAAATGAAAATGCTAGGAAACTCCACAATTGATTGAGGCAATCCTCCATGTCATCGAGAGATTATAAGCAAGAAACCACATGCATGTGCCATGCATGCCAAAACTAGTGATGAAAACATACATGCAGCTCGGTACATGCAAGAAAATCCCATTATAGTTGTTGATCCCAATGTCCTCTTGAACTTTCAATCTCTTCCATTTCCTTCTTTCTCCAAAACTCCAAGAGTTCTCCAAGAAAAATATAAGTATCCAATATTATGAGCGAGAGAATATAGAGAGAGAGATCCAAAACTAAGCTGACCAAGCCCACCCACTAATGCTCAGAAGACCTTTTATCATGAGGCCTCTATTTTCTTCAATTTCAATTATCTTCCTTCGTCTTCATCCTCACATGCAACATGTGACATTTCACCTTCCTCTTCTCCTAATTTCATTTATTTTGAGAAATAAAATGTTGATAAATGGATAATGCCTTTCCAAAGCCTTTGTCATTTCCTTTTCCAATATCCTTAGCCATAATAACTGAAATGAACACCCACTAGGATTTTTTCCCACCATTCAACTTGGAATACTTTTCCCATCACCATGGTTTTATACATTTTACATGAATTTTTAATGAGGGCTGTTAAATTTCTACCCTATTTACAACCTAGATCTAGTTTCATATCTAATTTTTGGATCATGAATTTTGATTTGATTTGGTTTCTTGCTCTTTCTTTAGTTTGTATCGTGTTCTTCTGTTTCCTTTCTCTTGCATTTAGTGGTGTTATTTCCTCTAATTTAGTTTTTTTATCAAATCCTAGCTAGAAAGGTTTATTTGGGTATATTTTATATATTCTCCCCATCAAATTCGAAATTTATTGTGTTCTCCCATTCCTTTCTAGTTTCTCCCCCAATTGGGGTTATTGGTTTTTACATTTGTAGATCAATATTTCTCTTATACATTGAGATAAAATTATTAGTTTATTCCCATCATTTATGTGCTCTTTATTATCTTTTTTTTTTTTTTTCTTGTGAGTTATCTTGCTTACAAAATCCCATGTCTAGATATTTTTAGTGTGTTGTGTTCTTTCTTAGTTTTTTTCTCTCTTTTGGGGCTATTTTTTTGGGTTGTCTTCTTGATTATTTTTGTTGTAAAATTAGATAATTTCATGAAATTGTTTAGTGAGGGTGCTTGAATTCATTATTTTCACTTTGAAAAGGAAAATATTATTTACCCTGCCCTAGTTCGTTTTCATTGAATTGAAAAGAAAAAATACATTTAGCGTGTTTCTAACAAGAGTCTATTTGCACCATCTAACTTTCATGTCATCACCCTATTGAGTGAACAACATCATCTTAAATTAACACTTAGTAAAATTTATTTGACTTTTATTTTATTTTCATTGGCAACACACCAACATTAGTCTAGGCTAGCGTCTTGGAATAGCAATGTGAGATTTATTGCTCCAAGACAAAAAACAAATTTAGCATCTTTCCATAGGGGGGCGAAATCTTCTTTTAGTAATAAGGTATGAGAAACCCTTCTAACACAAGGGTTAGTCACAAGATCACACTTGACGCTAGTGAGGTAACATGACCCTCTTCATTCATCTTGGTGGCACAAATTGTGGGATTCTAATGCATTACAAATGGTGTTAATATCATTTTTATTGTATCCATCTAGGATGTATTTTAATTGGCGGTATCCCTAGTCAACTTTCTATAGGATCTTTTACATAAGGTGATGGGTAGGGGTTCATCCTTTTGTATCCAGGGTTAATTTTGGGCTGACTCACTTAATCCTCCTAGAAGGTACCCCATGGCTAATAAGCGTAGTTGGAACATGCTTAAAACGGCCATTAAGAAGGCACTATTTATAATTGTCCCAATGACATCTCCATTGTCAGCCTATGCCCTAATCAAGAAAGATATGGTAGTGGGAAGATCACTTCTCTAACTATTTAACTTATGTGTGCTTACCTTTAGGGTTTCCTTTACAGAGTGTTATTAGGTCCAAGTCATGGTTGGGGCATAAGGATGTCTTTATTACCTTAATTTGATAATAAAAATATATTCATCGTGGCTTAGAAAAGTAACCAATGTTCTCTGGTATTGTTAGGCATTTCTCCTCAAGAAGAGGGTCCACTATTGGGTAGACATAGGTTAATTTCAAAAAGGAAAACCTTAGAACATACTCAGGTGGGGGGGGGTCATTTTTCTCCTAGGAAGGAATACCGTGTCACAATTTAGGTAATTGATTAAATTCATTTGGCACACATTAGCCCCCTTTGACTAACCCTCTCAGCATAGTTCTAGTATGCTTGAATATTGACTGTACTGAACCATTTTACATGTGTGTTCCTTACATGCACAATGAAATTACTTCTTCCTCTATGGGGGATATAGGTCCCACTTTACCCTTTTCAGTGGATCCATGCCTCCTTTCACACCTCTCAATTCTTCTTGGGGCATTCTGTCTATTATGTTTGTAACCCCATCACATTATTCACCTTTGTGTGTGTCTATGACTTCCTATAGGTTTGTGTTTGTAAGGATTGAAAACACTAGTCAATCCATTGAATTCTTGACCTACACTTCTTCCTTTGGGGGGAGTGGTCTTCTTCCTGACTTCTAGGTTTGAAAGCCACCCTTCTTCTTTCCTCTACTTCTCTTCAAGTGATCTACAAGTACTTGAGAAGCTTCTTCCTTTTTACCTTTTTATACAATACTTGCATCTTCTTGAAAACAAGAGGACCATAACTTTTTGGATGAAGGAGCTTCCTTCTAGCTACATATACCTACTACAAATGAATCCCATGATGTAGGTAGGCTATAGAGTTTTGCAGTCAGAAGTTCATTCGTGGAAACAATTTCTCCAATTTATTTAATTTGGTATCTTATGTGTGAGATTGTTTGGAAATATTAAGCCACATATTCATAATATATCATCCTTAAATCATGAAGCTCATCCTTCACGCTCATGGCTTGACCAAAATTCTTAATAGTGTATAACTTTTTTAGGTCAACGTACATCTTCTATGGAGTATCAAGCTTCAAAATGTAGGAAATTATATGGTCTTTGATAGAGTCTAAAAAAATACTCATGGAAGTAATTTTATCCCCCATAAACTTCACCTTTCCTATAACATTTGTTGGTTCTATAACTTTCCGTATGGTGATATCCAAAATTGTGTTCTTTGCAAGAATATGATCAATTCCAAGTTTCTGAGCCTTGGAGTTTTAGGCTCCTTCCAACTTTTTCTCAGATTTAATAGTAGAATCCATTGATGAAAATAAACAAGAAGGAATTCAATAAGAATGATCTCATTGTATGGTTACTTCAAATATTATCTCAGTGTTCCTTCCTTTACTAATCCTCTGATTCCATGTTGATTTTCTAAGTGGAATATAAAAAAACACTATATTTCTAAAATACTAATAACTACTTTTTCTATTGATATTCTTTTAAATTATTCCAATATGTCATTTAGAAATTATACTTGAAAAATTAAACTATATAAAAATCGTACAAAAATAAAGATGGCATTACACAAATAAAAGACAAGATTTACTGAGCAAAATCCCACAAAGGGGAAAAACCCAATGACCTCTTCCATATATGCATTATTTGTTTTCAATAAGAGACACACCTAGACCTATGGTCAAACTTTTTCAACCTATCCAAGTGAATCCTCCCAATATGATCTTGAATTTTACTCTACCTAATATAACCCTTAATTTTAGCCGTCCTTCAGCTGCCATTTATCACAAAATTTTAGCCTCGACAACTACCCAAAATTTTGGTGTTGTGTAACAAAGCTAACCTGAAAAAATATAAACCGGAAGAGAGAGAAACTATACACATATGTGAGCTTGAGAGGGAGAGAAACAAATGAAATTCATCTTCTTGTTCATCATCCTTATCCTTCTTAATATTCGTTGAGAAGCCCATAAACTATCTTCTAGAGGAAGTGTGAATTGGTGATAGAATAATGAGGTAGAGCTACATACATTTAGTGATATGTTTGGTCAAATGGGTGTATCCTTTGCTCTAGGCCAACCTGACTTAGAGGAAGGACGACTTGACAACCTTGGAGCAAAAAATTTCAAATTTCAAAATTAAAATTATTTTCTTATAAAAGTCGCAATCGGACTTTTGATTCAAAAGATGTTTTCTTTTGACTCTACCATTTAATTATGACTTAAAATAATCAATATAAATACATCAATTTCCCAAATATACATTATGAATATAGACCATTGTTGCAAAAGTCAACACTCCTTCTTAATTACACGTGTATTCATAACGGGTGTCATAAATGTTCTAAAGTTGACAAACCTCTCTAAGGAAAAGGTTATATAAAATAATCATCCACATCATCATGATTAGCATCATCATATACCATTAACATTGGCTAGTAGCCATATCCAAGGTAGTACTAAACACATGGATTGTCATCATCATATCAAGACTCACTCCTCCAAAGTGATTGGTCCTCAAATCCAAAAGCATTTCGCTAGGCCAAAATGTTGAAACTCAACCTTCTTAGGGAGTACTAGTAGGGACTCACTCAACCATTTTGTGAAACACTTACTCAACCCTCGCGGGGATCATTGTAGGGCTTAATTTTTATATACCTCAATCAACCCTTCCATGGCGAGCGATTATGTCTCGATGCTAATAGACCTCACTCAACCTTCTCATGGGGAGTGATCTAGTCTATATGCTAATAGACCTCACTCAATCCTCTCCTAGGGATTGATTTGGTCTATACCTTACTCAACCCTTCATGGGGAGTAACTTGATCTTCTCACTCAAAGGCTCTCACTCAACGTTATCTTGGGAGCACTATAGGCCTCTTATGCCATCTCTCTTTCAGTACAATGTCCATCTATGATGGTGTCATACCAACACTCCATATTGATAAGAGCATTAATTCCATAACCCCCATATTTTCTCTAAATTATATGAACTGCTCTTTGGAAAACAACTTAATCAAAACATCAGTTTTCTACTCATCGGTGGAGATGTACTCAAGCCTTATCACTCTCCTAGAAACCATGTCATGAATGTAGTGGTACTTGATCTCAATATGATTCAATTTTTCATGGACACGAGATTCCCTAAATTTTTCATGGATCTTTGACTATCTTAGTGTATCATCATCATTTCGAGGACCTCGTCAAAGAGTCCTACAAAAAACTTCCAAATCCATACCGCCAAAGTACTCTTCTTATCATTAACACTTACTACCTAGTCAACATTTATATATCCTTGAAGTTGTACATCCTTGTTTGCAACATATCTCAAACCCTAGTTCATAGTACAATGTAAATATCTTACAATGTGCTTTGCATCAATCCAATGCTCACCTCTTAGTTCCACCTGGAACTATCTCAACATTTTAACAAAAAAGTGAATGTCTAGCCTAGGGTTAACCAAATACTTTAACAGGGCAATCAATTACTATTACATACATGGATCTGCCAAATTGGGTTTGGAGCCTCTTAAATTTTTCAAGTTATTCAATAGGGGAGTAGCCATGGATTTACAATCTATCATGCCAAATTTCTAAAGGATCTCAATAACATATTCTCTTTTACCAAGGAATACTTAACTAGGTTTCTGCCATACTTCTAGTCTCATGTAATAATGCATCAAACCAAGATTTTTCATAGTGAATTCAAAAGATAACTGCTTCTTACGCTAAATGATGAGAGTCTCACCACTTATCATAAGTAAATCATCAACATATAGTAGTAGTATCACAAGTTTATTATTCACCACCTTAAAATTTCTTGGATCAACATTTCCCTTGGTAAATCCTAGTCTCATCAAATAACTATCAATATCTTGGAGCTTGCTTGAGTCCATACAAGGCCTTATTTAACCTACAAACATGAGATTCCTTTCCATGCACCTAAAAGCCTTTATGTTTCTCCATGTACACCTCTTCCTAACCCACACAATTGAGGAAGGTTATCTCCATGTCAATCTAATGTAACTTCCATCGCAATGAAGCATCAAGAAAAATAATGGATTTAGTGGAGGTGTACCTGAAAATTCGAGAAAATATTTCATCATAATATTCTCACTCTTTCTAGGAGAACCCACTAACCATGAATCATGCATTGTATTTGTTAATACTTCCATTTGCAACATGTTTGATCTTGTATATCCACTTGGAATTCACACTCACATCCATTCCATCCTTGGCACAATCTCTGAGACATCATTCTTCATGATGAATTGGTATTCTTCAATCATGGACACCTTCCATACTTATTTTCTAGCTACTTCTTCACAAGTGGAAGGCTGTATATCAATACAATTAGTCATGAGATAACAACGTAAAATTTGAAACTAGAACTAATACAATTACCCATTTTATTGAGGTAGCAAAAAAAATCATAGGATTTTGAAAACCACTAATTAAGAATACACTTTTTTTTTCGAAGCATATTTTTGACACTTCAAATTTTCTTATGTATAAAACATAAATATTCGTTTTTAAATTTTAGTGATTGTCATGCTGATTTTGAAACGTGTTGATGCAACATCAACCCCTTTTTTTAGAGGGTTTATTTTTAACAATTTAAATTTTCTAATGTATTAAATATGGATATTTTTTTTAATGTTACATTTTTTGACACTTTAATTTTTTTTTGTCCAATTGTTTTTTAAAAGGTCATTACTTAACAAATTTTTTGGTTGTCTTATTTCTCTTGTTTTAAATGTTGATTACTTTTTATAAGAAGAGCTTCGGCGTAAATCACATGAAAAGGACAATTGTCGACGCGTT
>APFE030567962.1:32670-96240 GCA_000404065.3 Pinus taeda
TGGGACTTGCAATTTTTTTGCCAAATTAACACTGATAAAATTATGCTTGCAACTAGGATTTATAGACACAACGATCGTCTCCTTCTGAATCAACCCATGAACCTCCAATAAGGATATACTAGTAGGAAATAAACCCACATGTTTCTCCTTATCTTGTTTTCTAGCATGATACCATCTGTCTAAAAATAATTTTTCAAATTCTTCATCGGGCAGGTTGAGACACTTCTTTTGGTTAAGTAATCCCCACCATGTGGCTGCCTCATCTTTAAAACTAGCCGTTGCTATCCATTTCCAATTATTTCTAAATATCCTCTTGTATCCGTTTATGTGTTCTTCAATAGTAGAACCATTATCATTCCCTGTAAAAGATGCCTTGCTAGAAGCCATGAAGGTTTGGAAAACAATTCACTTATTTGGCGAAAATTTGAAAATGTCACAGTTTCGTCAATATTGCTCAGAATCTCTATTATAACCTGTTTTTGGAAATGTAAAAACCATTCTGCATCTGCCCATGTGATAGAAATCCTGATCCCAGCGCTAGAATTCCAAATCTGCGCTGCTACTCTCCCGCCGTCACCCAAAATTTCTGAAAAAAGTGTTGATTTTAAATCAGCGATATCTCCCTCATCCGGACTCCAATTCACCTGATTTTTTTTTTGAAATTGGATGTTTTTTCACAAAGATTCCAGATATGCAATTAGATCTTGCAGATCTTGCACCAGGACGTCTAGATCGGCGCCGCAAACGTGCTGCCCGGAAAAATTTAGCTGCAACCCCACTGATTTTTAGATCAGCGATATCTCCTTCATCCGGACTCCGATTCGACCGATTTTTTTTTTGAAATCGGCTATTTTTTCACAAGGAATACAGATCTGCAATCAGTTTTTTCAAATCTTAAACCAAAACGTACAGATCTGATCTGCAAACTCGCCGCCCTTGAAATCCTGCAAAAGTAAAAAAAAAATCCACTTTTGTGCCCAAGAACGTGCTCTGATACCACTTGTTGTATATCTAAACTGGAAATATTATGATAATAGAAATAAAACCAAGAATAACAAGATCTGAATAGATAGAATGCTTCTTTATTATCAAACCCTTAGGTAGGGGCAACACCATACTTTCACTCTTAAGGAAGGAGAAACACTCCACAAGACCATTGCCTGTTCATACAGAAATTACTTCTCTTCATATCTCTCCATGGTGGAGTCTCTAGCCTCTATATAGGCCCCAATACATTACAATACCATGCATCAATACCATGGTTTACATTACCATCAACTAATACCATGGGCCCATTACATTATTATTAACTACTTGTGGTCCCTTACATGACATGGGTTAACCACCTTATTTATTACTATGGCCCATCCCATTATTATATTATTACCTTGGGTACCTCCCTCGGTACCCCATATTACCCCCCCTAGGTATATAACAATCGTTGGCCTTCCTGGGTTGGGTCATTCATTTTTTCCTTCCATTTGATCTCTGCCACATTATCATGACCACCGATGCTATGGATCCAAAAGGTACCAAACTCCGGAGTTGTGTCACCGATATGTTCAAGAGTTAGGCACGGGCTGTACTCTTGATTCTTTGTATCATCTAAAATAATTTACATCCCTTTATATTGTGTCAATGATGTGGGATACATCATGGCCCTCCTTTGACATGGTCACTTCCTGTCAACTTCATCTCATCATCCAGGAAGCTGGCCGAGAGACTCCCTTCCAGTACCTTCAAGCTTGCATGACCTAAGGGTAAGTTCTTCGCACTCGACGACAAGCTCACATCATTGACTTTCTATCAGGTGATTTCACGAGTGTTCGACATGAGCTCCTTTATTCACATTCCACGAGTTACGCTATCGGTACCTTGAGAGCCATTGCCATTATTGGTAGTTTCTCTTGCGCTTGTTAGCGATTCACACCATTTACCGATAATGAAGCAATTTTATATCATGTTTAACTTCAACACATTTATTCACATGTTAGGATTTGTACTTGAATTATGTCATTTTGAGCACAAGAACCTAGGCTAATATTACACAAGACCAGGTTGCAGGGTGATGTAACATAATCATGTTGATATACATGTATCATTCAGGTGGATGGCTTCAACCAAACCATGAGTTATTATATGTGATCTTTATGATTATTGGCTAGCTGTGACCATACCTTGGTTTCATTATGATCATTTCTATTGGATGGTTGCACCCATGCCTTACATCAATTTACATGATCATTCTCTCTATGGTTGCATCCATATGATTATTCATGTATCATTATTCAGAGTTTTCAATGATGCATATGTATCTATGCTTGCTTGCAGGTTTTCGGATGACAGACTTTGGTTCCCTCCTTCCACTTGTAAGGACTTTCACCCCTCACTCTAGTTCAGCCTTCTTACTTTAGAGGGCATCTGTTACACATCACTTTTTCACTGTCCCAGTAATCCTCGTACATGATCGTCAAGGACATTTATATTGAAGCCAACATGCTTTCCCATCATGAAGAAACTCCTAGTATGTCCCTCTTCATGAGGAGAATAATTCTCCTTTGCATCATTTCCCAAGAATCTTCCTTTTTTCCTAGTGTATAAGACTAGCTCTACTGACCAGTTCCCCCCTCGTGCTAATTTGCAGAGATTAAAACTAGCCCTAGCATCATATGAAGCAACTAATCCCTTTTTAAGTCGCTTCGATCCTCTCTTGGATTTTTTTTTAAATATGGAATCAAAGCCTCTAGCTCTAAAAGCTTCGTAACGGAAGTCTCGTAGATGGTTGGTGATGAGTCCCAAAAATGGATAATTATATGGGCTCATTCAGCCTCCTAATTTGACTTAATCCACCATTCTCATTAGTTTATTTTATGTATTTTATTATATTTATGCTAATAGAGTAAATTGGGTTAGTCATTATGCCAACAGGTCTAATGTGTGCTTTGTACAGTGGTTTTGGTCAATTTTGAGACAAAATTAAAGGTTTTAATGAGCACTTGGTAGCCAAATTCGTGGAGGAACAAGAGAGAGGATTTGTAGGAAGGGGTCGCCTTCATTTATGCGCCCTTACCTCAAATTCTCCACCATCAGCTCGGAGTTCAAGGGCCAACACATCAATTATCACAAGGGCAGCCAAGCAAGTCAAGTAGGACTACTGTTAACTACAAGTTTTGGCAGCCATGTCCCTAAAGTTTGGGACGACTATTGGGGTCCTCAATTTGTATAAATAAGAAGGCTTAGGGCCTCATTTTAGTTAGCCAGTAGTTAGTCACTTTGTAGGCAGAAGTTAGCTAGTTTGTAGTTCAATTTTAGTCATTACTTAGGCAATAGTTTAGCTCTGTATTTCAGCACATTTCCAAGCTTTTCCTTGTGGACAGTTTTTGGAATGTAACTATTCTTTTAATCAATAAAGATGAATCCAGATTTTCACCAGCTATAATCTCCCTTAGGAGGCTGTAGCTCTTGGGGTTCGGCCCATCTCAAGTGTCGAGTCCCTCTTTTGTTTACCTTTATGTGTTTTTGCTGCATTCTTAGAATAAAATCTGCTATTTAGATTTAAATCTTGTTTTGTTATTCAGGTTTCTTTTGATGATTAAAAAGGCTTTTCATGTTCAGATTTGTTTGATAATTCAATAATAGGGAAGATATTTAGAAAAATTCCATCAATCACCTTGGATCTCACCTCTCCCTCAGTGGAATCATGAGCTGGGACCAAGGCCACCTTGCTGCCACCAAAAACACTGTCTTTGCTTCACCATGCAATTAGTAGTGTTGGATTCTTAGTTGTTGAACTTGATATCAGTTTTGATTACATGCTTAGGTTTATCATTGCTTAGTTGCATATTTATCTCACGTATTTTATTTCAAATAAACTTCTCTTCATTTCCTTTTGTTGTTACGTCAGATTAGAGTGAATTAACTAGGTTATAGGTTTTATAAGTGTTTGTTTGTTCAGTTTGAAAAACCACTTGCAGAGTACCTATTATCCTTCCTTACCTACCCATAATCCATCCAACCTACCTGCTTCACCCTTCACTTAGAACCCTTACCTTACATTTACCTCATTCGCTTAATTTGCCATGATTCTCATCTTCTTGTGCAACATCGTTTCATCCCTCCTTGAACAAATCTCACCATCTGCGTCACTCCTCATCTCCATCCTCCAAGTCTTGAACTCCCCTACACCCCTATTTCACATCCATACTCGTGTCTCCACCTTTTTCCCTCCATCCATGCTCCAAAATCCCAGTTCTGAACATCGTGTAGAAAATCACAAAACATCCCGTAGAAATTCCAGAACATCCTGTAGAACCCCTGCAGACTTCTTGTAGAAGCTTACGAATGAGGTTTCTTGATGGCCAAACTCTGTGAAACTATCTGGAAGGGTTTTAGGGACCCCTTAGGCCCTCTCTGAAACTTCCAGACCTCTTCGAAGCATTTCCTCTCGCCGATCCACCTCTGCACAGTCAAAAACAGTGAAAGCACATGCATGATAATTTTGACAACTTATGCAAAAATACAAAAATATGTTTTCTTCAGATAAAAGTAGCTTAGGCAAATTTATTTTACCTTCCTAGAAGTAATGGCATCTCTTTCAGTAGCTTGCATCGTCTTTATCGCATCAGTAGGACTAGGTGGTAAAATTAGGGTTTGCTAGGGTTTGCGCTTTCTTTCAGGTTTTGAGTTTCTTTTCACAAGCAGATTAGCTTCCTTCGAGTTAGCTTCCATACATCTATTAACAAGCTTCTTCTCCGAGCTCATAGAAGTTGGCTTGAGGCCCTAGCAGACTTGTGCCAGCTGACCAAGTGACAGCTGTGGCAAGAGCTAGTAATTGTGCATACAGCACCGTCGCTTCCAAGTTTGTTACGAACTACGAGGTTGATAAAAGTAAAGAAGGGAGTCTAGGAGTTGCATCATTATTGCTGCAATACTGGAGCCCACCATATTTTTGGGGCCATTGTCAGGGAAGCGTCAGAGTATTGGTGATTGCTCCTTTTATTTTATTCTCTACTACAGCCTTCTCCTAAGTAGTTTATTTCATTTCCATTCTACAATTTCATTTCCACAAAAGTAGACCAGACATTTCTTGCTTTCATAGATTAGCATTTCAATTCCGCAATTTCATTTCTGCAAGCGTAGATTAGCATTTCAATTCCGCAATTTCAATTTTGCAAGCATAGATTAGCATTTCAATTCTGCAAGCGTAGCCTAGCATTTCATTTTTGCAATTTCATTTCAGCAAAATAGATCAGTCATTTCCTTCTTTCATTTCAATTCTGCATTTTCATCTAAGCAAGATAGTTATTTGTAGTTCAATCTATTTTAGTTTTGCAGGTACAAAAAGAAAAATACAAAAATCAACCAAAAAGATTTCTTTTCATGCCTGGTAGGAGTAGAGATAAGTCAGAAAAATACTTGCACAACACCCCCCACTGCTTCACACAACCAACCTCCTCTCTTCTTTGATGGTTGTGATTAAGAAGAACCCATGGGCAGACATCAAGACATATTTAAAGAACCTCTAGTGGAGAAGAATAAGAAAAAATTCCACTGGAGCAAATGGCTACAAGCAGAAATGTTGGGAACACTACTTTTTCTTCCAACTCAATCCATAGTGGTGAATGCGAGAATCTGATGGAAAATTTCAAGAGCGAGATGAGGCAGTTTCTTTCCATGCAACTAGATAACTTACAGATCCAAAGGAAGCAAGAGGAAGCCAAGAATGCTTTGGCCGTCTTTTGTCGCAGGTGCACTAGAAAGCATCCTAGTCATGAATGTCCATTGCACTCCATAGAAGCGTGTTTCGTCTGTGAAGAATACCATCCTATGAATCAGTTCCCTTCCTTGCTTGGACTTAAAGCTACATATTAGAGAACCAAAGGAGCCACTAAATCACTTTATTTCATGAACCAAACGAGGCCACATGGACTCATACCTTACCAGCAGGAACTGCAAGGGACATTCAAGACCTATTACGACCCCTATAAGGCCACTTTCATGCCTTCTTGGGGTCCCCCTACTCATCCTTCCTGGTTTACACCTCCTCCTTGTTCCTTCAAAAATCCATATTCTACCCAACCAATTGCTCATTCGTTTCACTCTTATGCTCAGCCACAACCTCAGTGGAATGCACTTCATCAGGGGTGGAGGCCCCAGTACAACTCTCCTCCCTCTCCTTTGCCTCCACCACCTGCCCATCCACAACCCCATCCACATCCATCTCAAATATACACCTCCACTCAACTATCCATACCACCATTTCTAAACCCGCATATTGGAATAGCTCAACCCAATTGCAAAGCTGAGTCACAACATGTCCAAATGACTCCTCTTGAGCTCAGTGATCTTCACCATAGCTCAAGAAGAGTATTGCGAGAAAGAGATTATATTGACAGCATTGAAGGACCTCATCCACCAAAAGAAGATTCAAAAGAGGAGATGAAAGAACCATGGGTTGCACTTGATGAAGATAAGACATCAGAATCAGAGATCCAGAGAGTTCCCTCATGGTTACCATCAAATCCTCCATCTACTCAAGAGAAAGATCAACAAAAAGAGGAAGATGAGAAGGTCATGATAGAAGAAGATATGGAGAATGATCCAGATTAGCAAAAGGACAAAGGATATCAGAGCTATATTGAGATATGTTTTCAGACGGTCACTAAGTTGCAGCAATACTCTATTCTTCAGCTATGCCTAATCCCTTCAAAGTCAAATCATTTTGTCTCTGAAATTTGGATAGCTGTCAAAGCATGCATTTCAAGCCTCCACATCATTCTGTCTCTAATATCGATGTGCACATGAATCCACTGGAAGTGTTCTTATACTTGAAAATCATTTTGTTTTTCAAGTAGGGCAGGGTAGAAAAAAAAGAAATAAAAAAGAAAAAAGAAAAAAGAAAAAAAGAGAAAAAAAGAAAAAATGGAAATATGAGGAAAAATATAAGGTGAAAACCTCCTCAGAGGCGCCTTAGATTGGCTCATTGATTGAAAACCTCCATGAGGCAGTCAATGGGTTGGAAAAAAGAAGAAAAGAGAAAAAGAAAAAGAGAATAAGATCCCTGAGTGAAAACCTCCCTTGGAGGCGCCCAGGGCAGGAAATTAGGGTGAAAACCTCCATGAGGCGCCCTAGTTGTTTTAAAAAAAAATTTAAAAAATAAAAAATAAAAGAAGGAAAAAACAAGCCTAATCTATGTGAAAAAATACAAGTTGCAGTGAATACTTTGCAGGAAAAGAGGGGCGCGCAAAACGAGGACAAGAGTCCGTACCAAGCTCAAGGACATCCCCTCAAACACCCCCTCCATGGCCACTCACCTCTCCTAGGATTTGGTCACATTCAGGTTGAGATTGGGCCTTCTACATGAAGCTACAGGCTTTTCTATAGGAAGCTACAGGCGTTTCTATAGGAAGTTTTGTATTTCTACAGGAAACATCCTGTAGAACCTTCAGGTCAGTTAGATACCATTTTGGAAGGGAATCTAAAGCTTGGAATCTATTGGTTAAGCCTACAAGCACCCCTGTTTCCATCCCTCACCTTTCTCCACCATTGTTTCCACCTCATTGTATTTTTTTATGAAAACTGTGTTTTCTACAAGAAGTTCCTGTAGAAATTACAGAAGGCTGGAAAGGGATTATTAAAAGCAATTTGTCGAACATGGAAGCTTCATCAAGGGTTCATCAGTCCTCCTGTCATCTTAAAACTCCTCCTCCATCATTTCCATGCTTGCATTATAGCCCAAGGTCAATTTTCTCACCATGCAAAAAATTGCAGAATGCTTGGAAGAAAAAAATACATAGTGCTGAAATTTGTTTTTTCCATAACTTGAAAACCGTGCATCCATTTACAAAACCGTTTTACAGGGAGTTGTATAGGGATGATGGAAACATGCCCGGGCACCATCAGCCAATTCCAGTGCATGGTTTCCAAGAAATCAGCCTCCATGACCTTCAGCCATTTTTTCATTTTCTCCATATCCGTGCATCCGTTTCAAAGCATGTTTCATGGGGAGATGCATATGGATGATAGTAACCTACCCAAGCAGTTTTAGCCAATTTCGATGCACGGTTTCTAAGAAACTGATCTCTGTAATTTTCAGCCATTTTCCATTTGTCTCTAAATTTGTGCATCAATTGATCATAATTTTGCTATGAGAGGTGCATAATGATGACAGGAACATGCTCAGAAAGTTTTGGATCGATCCGGTCTATCGTTCGAGAGCTATGGCGAAAACAAGTTTTTGTCTTGTGAAAATTCAACATCAGCAACTTCAGGGTGCAAATTTGAACGTGAAGCCAGCTCCTACAGTGTGGATCCAACTAGAGGATACCTGCACAAGAAAGCAGCCATGAATCAACAGCCAAGCCATCATGCAACCACCAAAACAAATGCATGCAACAGCAAAAAGCACCTCACAACAACCATTCGACTTCCAGGTATGTTACTAAAACTTGTTCCTCTATTTCATGAATCTAATTGAAGAACTGCATGAACGAATGGAATGGTGGGATTAAGCCATGAATCTAGCAAGGTTAATCTGACATTGCCTTCTCTAGTGCTCAGCTGGAAATCATGCAGTACACGTGGACAGTCAACTCACGTGAAAATTAAAACAACCCGGAGTGTTGGGCGTTTAAACCTCAGTGCAATTGATGGTAGTGATTACAAGGGGAAAACATACATTTCATGAACAACACTACCTTCTGCATGTGGCCACGTACACCTGGCCACTTCACTCCCGCACCACAAATCATGCAGCAATTACAAAAATCCTCGGCTGACTCTCACCACCCTTTGTGTAACTATGGTCACAGCTGGAGCACGCGTCCACCATGTCCAGATCAGTTAACCAGTGGTCCTCTGCAAGATTCCTGCCTGATTTCTCGAGATTTCTGCCATTTTTTCTTAATTCCCACCTATTGGGCTCTACAGAAAGTGCAATTTCGTTCTACAAGAAGTGTTCTATAGGAAACGTAGAAAACAACCATGCAGAAAGAAAACTTGGTGATTTTCGGCGAATTTCAAGCTCCAAACGAGGTAGGATCAGGGAAACTTCGTTGTGCATGATTTGTTGGTGCAAAATGGTGAATTGAACATGGAATTAAATTAAAAAAATTAGAGGAAAAGTTTGACTGCACATTAAAAAAAGACGAAAAGTCTGCTTGCATATTTTCTGAGTTCTACACAGTTCTTTTTGCCCTCTGCATTTGAGGTCTGGCTTCTTCTTTCTCACCTTCTTCTAAAAAGAGAGATGCAACTATAGGAAGTAAGCCTGTGCGAAATAATGAATTTTCAAGACTGTCCACTTTCTAGAAGAAAAAAACTATGTTATTTGTTCTCTTATCTGTCAAAAAAATTAATTTCTTTTCAAAAACTAAGAAGAAAATTCAGGTTGGAAAAGTTTGAAGAGAGAAAAATTGGAAGTTGTTGTTTTGAAGAATAGGAAAATTCCAAGAGAAATAACAAGTTTACAAGAGGGGAATGAGCTGCCTTTTTAGAAGAAAACACGGGTTTTTTGCAAAAATTTTGGCTTCAAGAGAAGAAGAAAAGAAATAGTTTTATTTTTTGCATTTTTATGCAAAAGAAGCGATGCAATTCTAAGGAAGAATCAAGCCTCAAGAATGTGAAAAAACCAATGATGATGGAGCACAAATCATTCAAGCAGAGGGCAAGACAAAGGAATAATAGAAAAGAAAAAGACTACAACAGAGAAGGCAGAAGATAAACAAGATGAGAAGAAAGCCAAAACAGAGTGTGAGGAAGCAAGATAATAGAGGCAGAGAAGACAAAAGAAGAGAAAAAAAAGGAGGAAGAGCCACATCTAGCCAAGCAGACCAAAACAATTGAAGCAGTTTCTACAGGAAGCATGAAAATTGTTTCTACAGGAAGCCAAAAAACAGTTAGCACAGGACTTTCTACACAAAGTCTAGAAACAAGGCAACAGAAGGAAAAATCGCCTGAGATTTTACCTAGGGAGGCAGAAGCTGTGCTGGCCACCTTAAGCACATCTCCAAATCAGAAAGGGAACCGAAAGAGGGAGCCTTCCATGTATTTTAAGGCAAGAATGAGCATGCGAATAAAAGCTGGCTGACCCCAACCGTAGTCAAAGAGATAATTACGATTTTAGACACCCTAGCTACACAAAAGGAGAGGTCTCCCTCAAAGGCATCCATGACCTATGAACGGGGAAGTCCGAAGATATCCACCTAGGGAGAAATAATGGAAATGTTTGACACAAAGGCCTCTCTACAGGATGCTAAGACAGCTCTACAGGAAGGTGAAAATTTCTAGGAAAAGGAGCACAGGTAGTGGGAAGAAGTAGGGAGAAAAGCATGGTATCATGATCGAGAAGAGGACATCACTTCAAAAGCTTGGCATGACATGGAGGCCACCAAGGCCATCAAATATGAAGAGATAGATTAGTTGCTCAAAGGATGAGCAACACTTTCAGTAGGGGGTGATGATGAGCCCCAAAAAAGGATAATTACATGGGCTCATTCAGCCTCCTAATTTGACTGAATCCACAATTTTCATTATTTTATTGTATGTTTTTTATTATATTTATGCTAATAGAGTGAAATGGGTTAGTCATTATGCCAGCAGGTCTAACGTGTGCTTTTTGCAGTGTTTTTGGTCAATTTTGAGACAAAATTAAACGTTTTAATGAGCACTTGGAATCCAAATTCATGGAGGAAGAAGAGAGAGGATTTTTAGGAAGGTGTCCCCTTCATTTATGGGCCCTTACCTCGAATTATTCACCATCAGCTCAGAGTTCAAGGGCCACAACATCAATTATCACAAGGGCAGCCAAGCAAGTCAAGTAGGACTACTGTTAACTGTAATTTTTAGCAGCCAAGTCCCTAAAGTTCATGAGGACTGTTGGGGTCCTAATTTTTTATAAATAAGAAGTCTCAGGGCCTCATTTTGGTTAGCCAGTAGTTAGTCACTTTGTAGGCAGAAGTTAGCTAGTTTGTAGTTCAATTTTAGTCATTACTTAGGCAATAGTTTAGCTCTGTATTTCAGCACATTTCCAAGCTTTTCCTTGTGGACAGTTTTTGGAATGTAACTATTCTTTTAATCAATAAAGATGAATCCAGATTTTCACCAGCTATAATCTCCCTTAGGAGGCTGTAGCTCTTGGGGTTCGGCCCATCTCAAGTGTCGAGTCCCTCTTTTGTTTACCTTTATGTGTTTTTGCTGCATTCTTAGAATAAAATCTGCTATTTAGATTTAAATCTTGTTTTGTTATTCAGGTTTCTTTTGATGATTAAAAAGGCTTTTCATGTTCAGATTTGTTTGATAATTCAATAATAGGGAAGATATTTAGAAAAATTCCATCAATCACCTTGGATCTCACCTCTCCCTCAGTGGAATCATGAGCTGGGACCAAGGCCACCTTGCTGCCACCAAAAACACTGTCTTTGCTTCACCATGCAATTAGTAGTGTTGGATTCTTAGTTGTTGAACTTGATATCAGTTTTGATTACATGCTTAGGTTTATCATTGCTTAGTTGCATATTTATCTCACGTATTTTATTTCAAATAAACTTCTCTTCATTTCCTTTTGTTGTTACGTCAGATTAGAGTGAATTAACTAGGTTATAGGTTTTATAAGTGTTTGTTTGTTCAGTTTGAAAAACCACTTGCAGAGTACCTATTATCCTTCCTTACCTACCCATAATCCATCCAACCTACCTGCTTCACCCTTCACTTAGAACCCTTACCTTACATTTACCTCATTCGCTTAATTTGCCATGATTCTCATCTTCTTGTGCAACATCGTTTCATCCCTCCTTGAACAAATCTCACCATCTGCGTCACTCCTCATCTCCATCCTCCAAGTCTTGAACTCCCCTACACCCCTATTTCACATCCATACTCGTGTCTCCACCTTTTTCCCTCCATCCATGCTCCAAAATCCCATTTCTGAACATCGTGTAGAAAATCACAAAACATCCCGTAGAAATTCCAGAACATCCTGTAGAACCCCTGCAGACTTCTTGTAGAAGCTTACGAATGAGGTTTCTTGATGGCCAAACTCTGTGAAACTATCTGGAAGGGTTTTAGGGACCCCTTAGGCCCTCTCTGAAACTTCCCGACCTCTTCGAAGCATTTCCTCTCGCCGATCCACCTCTGCACAGTCAAAAACAGTGAAAGCACATGCATGATAATTCTGACAACTTATGCAAAAATACAAAAATATGTTTTCTTCAGATAAAAGTAGCTTAGGCAAATGTATTTTACCTTCCTAGAAGTAATGGCATCTCTTTCAGTAGCTTGCATCGTCTTTATCGCATCAGTAGGACTAGGTGGTAAAATTAGGGTTTGCTAGGGTTTGCGCTTTCTTTCAGGTTTTGAGTTTCTTTTCACAAGCAGATTAGCTTCCTTCGAGTTAGCTTCCATACATCTATTAACAAGCTTCTTCTCCGAGCTCATAGAAGTTGGCTTGAGGCCCTAGCAGACTTGTGCCAGCTGACCAAGTGACAGCTGTGGCAAGAGCTAGTAATTGTGCATACAGCACCGTCGCTTCCAAGTTTGTTACGAACTACGAGGTTGATAAAAGTAAAGAAGGGAGTCTAGGAGTTGCATCATTATTGCTGCAATGCTGGAGCCCACCATATTTTTGGCGCCATTGTCAGGGAAGCGTCAGCGTATTGGTGATTGCTCCTTTTATTTTATTCTCTACTACAACCTTCTCCTAAGTAGTTTATTTCATTTCCATTCTACAATTTCATTTCCACAAAAGTAGACCAGACATTTCTTGCTTTCATAGATTAGCATTTCAATTCCGCAATTTCATTTCTGCAAGCATAGATTAGCATTTCAATTCCGCAATTTCAATTTTGCAAGCATAGATCAGCATTTCAATTCTGCAAGCGTAGCCTAGCATTTCATTTCTGCAATTTCATTTCAGCAAAATAGATCAGTCATTTCCTTCTTTCATTTCAATTCTGCATTTTCATCTAAGCAAGATAGTTATTTGTAGTTCAATCTATTTTAGTTTTGCAGGTACAAAAAGAAAAATACAAAAATCAACCAAAAAGATTTCTTTTCATGCCTGGTAGGAGTAGAGATAAGTCAGAAAAATACTTGCACAACACCCCCCACTGCTTCACACAACCAACCTCCTCTCTTCTTTGATGGTTGTGATTAAGAAGAACCCATGGGCAGACATCAAGACATATTTAAAGAACCTCTAGTGGAGAAGAATAAGAAAAAATTCCACTGGAGCAAATGGCTACAAGCAGAAATGTTGGGAACACTACTTTTTCTTCCAACTCAATCCATAGTGGTGAATGCGAGAATCTGATGGAAAATTTCAAGAGCGAGATGAGGCAGTTTCTTTCCATGCAACTAGATAACTTACAGATCCAAAGGAAGCAAGAGGAAGCCAAGAATGCTTTGGCCGTCTTTTGTCGCAGGTGCACTAGAAAGCATCCTAGTCATGAATGTCCATTGCACTCCATAGAAGCGTGTTTCGTCTGTGAAGAATACCATCCTATGAATCAGTTCCCTTCCTTGCTTGGACTTAAAGCTACATATTAGAGAACCAAAGGAGCCACTAAATCACTTTATTTCATGAACCAAATGAGGCCACATGGACTCATACCTTACCAGCAGGAACTGCAAGGGACATTCAAGACCTATTACGACCCCTATCAAGCCACTTTCATGCCTTCTTGGGGTCCCCCTACTCATCCTTCTTGGTTTACACCTCCTCCTTGTTCCTTCAAAAATCCATATTCTACCCAACCAATTGCTCATTCGTTTCACTCTTATGCTCAGCCACAACCTCAGTGGAATGCACTTCATCAGGGGTGGAGGCCCCAGTACAACTCTCCTCCCTCTCCTTTGCCTCCACCACCTGCCCATCCACAACCCCATCCACATCCATCTCAAATATACACCTCCACTCAACTATCCATACCACCATTTCTAAACCCGCATATTGGAATAGCTCAACCCAATTGCAAAGCTGAGTCACAACATGTCCAAATGACTCCTCTTGAGCTCAGTGATCTTCACCATAGCTCAAGAAGAGTATTGCGAGAAAGAGATTATATTGACAGCATTGAAGGACCTCATCAACCAAAAGAAGATTCAAAAGAGGAGATGAAAGAACCATGGGTTGCACTTGATGAAGATAAGACATCAGAATCAGAGATCCAGAGAGTTCCCTCATGGTTACCATCAAATCCTCCATCTACTCAAGAGAAAGATCAACAAAAAGAGGAAGATGAGAAGGTCATGATAGAAGAAGATATGGAGAATGATCCAGATTAGCAAAAGGACAAAGGATATCAGAGCTATATTGAGATATGTTTTCAGACGGTCACTAAGTTGCAGCAATACTCTATTCTTCAGCTATGCCTAATCCCTTCAAAGTCAAATCATTTTGTCTCTGAAATTTGGATAGCTGTCAAAGCATGCATTTCAAGCCTCCACATCATTCTGTCTCTAATATCGATGTGCACATGAATCCACTGGAAGTGTTCTTATACTTGAAAATCATTTTGTTTTTCAAGTAGGGCAGGGTAGAAAAAAAAGAAATAAAAAAGAAAAAAGAAAAAAGAAAAAAAGAGAAAAAAAGAAAAAATGGAAATATGAGGAAAAATATAAGGTGAAAACCTCCTCAGAGGCGCCTTAGATTGGCTCATTGATTGAAAACCTCCATGAGGCAGTCAATGGGTTGGAAAAAAGAAGAAAAGAGAAAAAGAAAAAGAGAATAAGATCCCTGAGTGAAAACCTCCCTTGGAGGCGCCCAGGGCAGGAAATTAGGGTGAAAACCTCCATGAGGCGCCCTAGTTGTTTTAAAAAAAAATTTAAAAAATAAAAAATAAAAGAAGGAAAAAACAAGCCTAATCTATGTGAAAAAATACAAGTTGCAGTGAATACTTTGCAGGAAAAGAGGGGCGCGCAAAACGAGGACAAGAGTCCGTACCAAGCTCAAGGACATCCCCTCAAACACCCCCTCCATGGCCACTCACCTCTCCTAGGATTTGGTCACATTCAGGTTGAGATTGGGCCTTCTACATGAAGCTACAGGCTTTTCTATAGGAAGCTACAGGCGTTTCTATAGGAAGTTTTGTATTTCTACAGGAAACATCCTGTAGAACCTTCAGGTCAGTTAGATACCATTTTGGAAGGGAATCTAAAGCTTGGAATCTATTGGTTAAGCCTACAAGCACCCCTGTTTCCATCCCTCACCTTTCTCCACCATTGTTTCCACCTCATTGTATTTTTTTATGAAAACTGTGTTTTCTACAAGAAGTTCCTGTAGAAATTACAGAAGGCTGGAAAGGGATTATTAAAAGCAATTTGTCGAACATGGAAGCTTCATCAAGGGTTCATCAGTCCTCCTGTCATCTTAAAACTCCTCCTCCATCATTTCCATGCTTGCATTATAGCCCAAGGTCAATTTTCTCACCATGCAAAAAATTGCAGAATGCTTGGAAGAAAAAAATACATAGTGCTGAAATTTGTTTTTTCCATAACTTGAAAACCGTGCATCCATTTACAAAACCGTTTTACAGGGAGTTGTATAGGGATGATGGAAACATGCCCGGGCACCATCAGCCAATTCCAGTGCATGGTTTCCAAGAAATCAGCCTCCATGACCTTCAGCCATTTTTTCATTTTCTCCATATCCGTGCATCCGTTTCAAAGCATGTTTCATGGGGAGATGCATATGGATGATAGTAACCTACCCAAGCAGTTTTAGCCAATTTCGATGCACGGTTTCTAAGAAATTGATCTCTGTAATTTTCAGCCATTTTCCATTTGTCTCTAAATTTGTGCATCAATTGATCATAATTTTGCTATGGGAGGTGCATAATGATGACAGGAACATGCTCAGAAAGTTTTGGATCGATCCGGTCTATCGTTCGAGAGCTATGGCGAAAACAAGTTTTTGTCTTGTGAAAATTCAACATCAGCAACTTCAGGGTGCAAATTTGAACGTGAAGCCAGCTCCTACAGTGTGGATCCAACTAGAGGATACCTGCACAAGAAAGCAGCCATGAATCAACAACCAAGCCATCATGCAACCACCAAAACAAATGCATGCAACAGCAAAAAGCACCTCACAACAACCATTCGACTTCCAGGTATGTTACTAAAACTTGTTCCTCTATTTCATGAATCTAATTGAAGAACTGCATGAACGAATGGAATGGTGGGATTAAGCCATGAATCTAGCAAGGTTAATCTGACATTGCCTTCTCTAGTGCTCAGCTGGAAATCATGCAGTACACGTGGACAGTCAACTCACGTGAAAATTAAAACAACCCGGAGTGTTGGGCGTTTAAACCTCAGTGCAATTGATGGTAGTGATTACAAGGGGAAAACATACATTTCATGAACAACACTACCTTCTGCATGTGGCCACGTACACCTGGCCACTTCACTCCCGCACCACAAATCATGCAGCAATTACAAAAATCCTCGGCTGACTCTCACCACCCTTTGTGTAACTATGGTCACAGCTGGAGCACGCGTCCACCATGTCCAGATCAGTTAACCAGTGGTCCTCTGCAAGATTCCTGCCTGATTTCTCGAGATTTCTGCCATTTTTTCTTAATTCCCACCTATTGGGCTCTACAGAAAGTGCAATTTCGTTCTACAAGAAGTGTTCTATAGGAAACGTAGAAAACAACCATGCAGAAAGAAAACTTGGTGATTTTCGGCGAATTTCAAGCTCCAAACGAGGTAGGATCAGGGAAACTTCGTTGTGCATGATTTGTTGGTGCAAAATGGTGAATTGAACATGAATTAAATTAAAAAAATTAGAGGAAAAGTTTGACTGCACATTAAAAAAAGGCGAAAAGTCTGCTTGCATATTTTCTGAGTTCTACACAGTTCTTTTTTCCCTCTGCATTTGAGGTCTGGCTTCTTCTTTCTCACCTTCTTCTGAAAAGAGAGATGCAACCATAGGAAGTAAGCCTGTGCGAAATAATGAATTTTCAAGACTGTCCACTTTCTAGAAGAAAAAAACTATGTTATTTGTTCTCTTATCTGTCAAAAAAATTAATTTATTTTCAAAAACTAAGAAGAAAATTCAGGTTGGAAAAGTTTGAAGAGAGAAAAATTGGAAGTTGTTGTTTTCAAGAATAGGAAAATTCCAAGAGCAATAACAAGTTTACAAGAGGGGAATGAGCTGCCTTTTTAGAAGAAAACACGGGTTTTTTGCAAAATTTTTGGCTTCAAGAGAAGAAGAAAAGAAATAGTTTTATTTTTTGCATTTTTATGCAAAAGAAGCGATGCAATTCTAAGGAAGAATCAAGCCTCAAGAATGTGAAAAAACCAATGATGATGGAGCACAAATCATTCAAGCAGAGGGCAAAACAAAGGAATAATAGAAAAGAAAAAGACTACAACAGAGAAGGCAGAAGATAAACAAGATGAGAAGAAAGCCAAAACAGAGTGTGAGGAAGCAAGATAATAGAGGCAGAGAAGACAAAAGAAGAGAAAAAAAAGGAGGAAGAGCCACATCTAGCCAAGCAGACCAAAACATTTGAAGCAGTTTCTACAGGAAGCATGAAAATTGTTTCTACAGGAAGCCAAAAAACAGTTAGCACAGAACTTTCTACACAAAGTCTAGAAACAGGGCAACAGAAGGAAAAATCACCTGAGATTTTACCTAGGGAGGCAGAAGCTGTGCTGGCCACCTTAAGCACATCTCCAAATCAGAAAGGGAAGCAAAAGAGGGAGCCTTCCATGTATTTTAAGGCAAGAATGAGCATGCGAATAAAAACTGGCTGACCCCAACCGTAGTCAAAGAGATAATTACGATTTTAGACACCCTAGCTACACAAAAGGAGAGGTCTCCCTGAAAGGCATCCATGACCTATGAACGGGGAAGTCCGAAGATATCCACCTAGAGAGAAATAATGGAAATGTTTGACACAAAGGCCTCTCTACAGGATGCTAAGACAGTTCTACAAGAAGGTGAAAATTTCTAGGAAAAGGAGCACAGGTAGTGGGAAGAAGTAGGGAGAAAAGCATGGTATCATGATCGAGAAGAGGACATCACTTCAAAAGCTTGGCATGACATGGAGGCCACCAAGGCCATCAAATATGAAGAGATAGATTAGTTGCTCAAAGGATGAGCAACACTTTCAGTAGGGGGTGATGATGAGCCCCAAAAATGGATAATTACATGGGCTCATTCAGCCTCCTAATTTGACTGAATCCACAATTTTCATTATTTTATTGTATGTTTTTTATTATATTTATGCTAATAGAGTGAAATGGGTTAGTCATTATGCCAGCAGGTCTAACGTGTGCTTTTTGCAGTGTTTTTGGTCAATTTTGAGACAAAATTAAACGTTTTAATGAGCACTTGGAATCCAAAATCATGGAGGAAGAAGAGAGAGGATTTTTAGGAAGGTGTCCCCTTCATTTATGGGCCCTTACCTCGAATTATTCACCATCAGCTCAGAGTTCAAGGGCCACAACATCAATTATCACAAGGGCAGCCAAGCAAGTCAAGTAGGACTACTGTTAACTGTAATTTTTAGCAGCCAAGTCCCTAAAGTTCATGAGGACTGTTGGGGTCCTCATTTTTTATAAATAAGAAGTCTCAGGGCCTCATTTTGGTTAGCCAGTAGTTAGTCACTTTGTAGGCAGAAGTTAGCTAGTTTGCAGTTCGATTTTAGTCATTTTTTAGGCAGTAGTTTAGCTCCGCATTTCAGCACATTTCCAAGCTTTTCCTTGTGGACAGTTTTTGGGATGTAACTATTCTCTTGATCAATAAAGATGAATCCAGCTTTACACCAGCTCTAATCTCTCTTAGGAGGCTGTAGCTCTTGGGTTTGGGCCCATCTCAAGTGCCCAATACCTCCTTTGTTTGCCTTTATGTGTTTTTGCTGCATTCTTAGAATAAAATCTGCTATTTAGATTTAAATCTTGTTTTGTTATTTAGGTTTATTTTGATGATTAAAAAGCCTTTTCATGTTCAGATTTTTTTGATAAGTCAATAACAAGGAAGATCTTTAGAAAAAGGCCATCAAGCACCTTGGATCCCACTTCTCCCTCAGTAGAATCATGAGCTGGGAGCAAGGCCAACTTTCTGCCACCAAAAACACTGTCATTGCTTCAGCATGCAATTAGTTGGATTCTTAGTTGTCGAAATTGATATCATTTTTGTTTTCATGCTTCAGTTTATGATTGCTTAGTTGCATAGTTATTTCACGTATTTCATTACGAATAAACTTATGTTCATTTCCTTTTGTTGTTAGGTCAGATTAGAGTGAATTAACTATGTCATAGGTTTTATAAGTGTTTGCTTGTTCAGTTTGAAAAACCACTCGTAGAGTACTTGCTATCCTTCCTTACCTACCCATACTACATCCAACCTACCTGCTTCACCCTTCACTTCGAACCCTTACCTTAAATTTGCCTCATTCGCTTACTTTGCCATGATTCTCATCTTCTTGTGCAACATCATTTCATCCATCCTTGAAAAAATCTCACCATTTGCGCCACTCCTCATCTCCATCCTCCAACTCTTTAACTCCCTTACAACCCTATTTCAAATCCATACTCATTCCTACACCTTGTTCCCTCCATCCATGCTCCAAAATCCAATTTTTGAACATCCTGTAGAAAATCACAGAACATCCTGTAGAAATTCCAGAACATGATGTAGAACCCCTACAGACTTCCTGTAGAAGCTCACGAACGAGGTTTCTTGATGGAAAAACTCCGTGAAACTATCTGGAAGGGTGTTAGGGACCCCTTAGTCCCTCTCTGAACCTTCCTAACCTCTTCCAATCATTTCCTCTCGTCGATCCACCTCTAGACAGTTAAAAACAGTGAAAGCACATGCATGATAATTCTAACAACTTATTCAAAAATACAAAAATATGTTTTCTTTAGATAGAAGTAGATTAGAGAAATGTATTTACCTTCCTAGAAGTAATGGCATCTCTTTCAGTAGCTTTCATCCTCTTTTTCACATGAGTAGGCCTAGGTGGTAAAATTAGGGTTTGCTAGGGTTTGCGCTTTCTTTCAGCGCTTGAGTTTCTATTCGCAAGCAGATTAACTTCCTTCGAGTTAGCTTCCATCCATCCGTTAATAAGCTTCTTCTCCGAGCTCATAGAAGCTGGCTTGAGCCCCTAGCGGACTTGTGACAGCTGACCAAGTGACAGTTGCAACAAGAGCTAGTACTTCTGCATACAACACCGTCGCTTCCAAGTTTGTTACGAACTACCACGTTGATAAAAGTAAAGAAGGGAGTCCCAAGAGTTGTAGCATTATTATTGCAATACTGGAGCCCACCAGTTGGGCTGGATGCAGCCGAGGAAGTTATTTTGGGCTCCATTCCCCTATTAGGATAGAATGAAATCAAAAGATAAGACCTTCTCACATGATGAGAGGAACCATCTCCCATCCATCCAAGCTATATAAACCTATTTTTTCCCAAGCTAAACTAGTTTTTGGAGTGAGTTTGAATGATCCGCAAGACATCTATATCTTGTAGCTTTCAAGTGTATTTTTGAGGGAGAATAGTCTTTTTTCGTTAGGTTTGGGACTAGAGAGAATAGGCTTTAAAACTTCCATTTTTGGGGCTATCCAGGAAGTTCTAGCAGAAGTGTGGGAACCTAGATACATTGGAGGAGAGAAACAATGTCAAGGCATTGGTTGTAATCTCTTTTTGATTTATATGAATGCAACTATGTATTGATTTCCTACTTGAAGTGTTATTCTACAACCTTATGGCTTAATGTTCCTTAACATGTTAATTAGGTTGAATACAATATTGTATGTTATCACATTTGTTGTTGTTGTTGTTTTTTGCTTGTTTGAGGTATTCAAAGGAAGAAAACAGAAGATAGCTGGAGTGAGGAGAGAGGATCATCACCAAGAGGAATAGCATTCTGAGAGGTAGGCCCTCTTAATTGATTCTAGCTTAAGGATATTTTCAATATATTGTTTGTTTGTGGCTAGACCCACTCTCTTGGCCTAGAGGAATTGTTTGTGTCCACACTGAGAATTTACCTGCACCAAAATCTACGAGCCACATATCATCAAAACCTATAATAAAATATGCTATATTGGAAAAGTGAAAGAAATATTTGTTACCTTTATGATTCTTTGGATGTTCATATTCAACATTAGTTGTCGATGCATGTTGTTTTCCCTTTCTCTTTTTGTTGTTAGCCATTTCAGGAAAATCCTTTTTGAAATGTTAAAATTTCCTACAACCATAGAAATGAATTCTTGACATATCCTTGTTCTTTTGGGGAGGTGGTGCTCCTTCTCCTAACTTCTTATTTTGAAAGCCACCTTCTTGTTTACTGTACTTCTGTTGAAGTGAGATATAATCACTTCTGGAGCTTCTTGCTTTATATCTCTTTATATAAGCCTTGATTCTTCTTGAGCACAAGAGGTCCATAATTGTTTGAATGAAGGAGATTCCTTATAGCTACTCATACCTATTGCAAATGCATCCCATGATCTCAGTAAACCATTGAGTGTTCTAGTTACAAGTTCATTATGAAAAGTAGTTTCTCCAATTGCTTGAATTTCATCGAGATTTGCAATTTTGGGAATTAGATTATCTCTTGTAGCATCCACAATAAGACTTATGGTAGTAATTGTATTGTCCTTAAACTTATCCTTTCATGTAGCATCTACTAGTTCTACAACTTTCCCTATCGCAATATCCAAAACTTTTTTCTTTTCATGAATAAGACCAATTCTAAGTTTCGAAGTTCTGATGTTTGAGGCTCCTTCCGACTTGTTCCTAGATTTCATAGAACAATTCATGGATTAAAATCAACAAGAAGAACTTCAACAAGAGTGATCTCATTGTAGGGTTTCTTCAAATTTCATCTCAACGTTCCTTCCTTTACCAAAACTTCGATTCTATGTTGAGTTTCTAAGTGTAATATAGACTACAACAATACTTCTGAAATACTAATAATTACTTTTTATGTTCATATTCTTTTAAATTATTCCAATATATCATTCAATAATTATACTTCATAAAATCTAACCATACAATAACAATAGAACAATATAGGACTTAATGCACAAAAACAAGGCCAAATTTACCCTAGGAAAACCTACCAAAAGGAAAAGACCCAATAAACTTTTCATTAGAGAAATTTTTATGTTGAACAAGAGAGACACCTCGAACTATGATAAACTGCTCCAAGCCAAGCCACCTAATCTAATATATAACTTTACTTTTCCTAGTCTAAGAGATAATTTTGGACCTCCTATAATGACTAGTTACCCTAGAATAATTTTGGGCCCTGCAATTGCCCAAAAATTCACTCCTCTACAGCAAAACTGCCTAGGAAAAATGCAAACTAGAACAGATAGAAACTATCCACACATGTGATCCTCACATAGAGAGAGAAATATATGAAATTCATCTTCCTTTTCATCCTCCTTATCCTTATTGATCCTTGTTGACATGCCTAGAAATTTTCTTCTTGAGGAAGTGTGAATTGGTGGTGGGAGAATGAGTTTGAGGCTCCATTATATAGTGATATTCTAGGTTGAATGGATTTTTCATTTTCCCTAGACCAACTTAACTTGGAGGGAGGCTGAATTGACAAAATTGGAGCCAAAAATTTTCATTTTTCAAAATTCAAATTCTTTTCTTTTAAAAGTCGCAATGGGACTTTGACTCAAAATATATATTTTTTCAACTCTAGCATTTAAATTTTCTTTACAATATCAATTTAAATACATCAAATGGCCAAATATGCATTATCGAGGAATACCATATTTACAAAATTCAACAATTAGTTCTCTTTTATTTTATATTATGATTTGGCTAGCTACTTAGCTAGGGAAAATAATGGTCACTCCTCAAAACTCGAAAAATGACATTAATTCTCAACAAGCACCCTCTTATTCTATGAAATTCGTTGAGGTTCTTATGGTGAGGTCCACATCTCCTAAGAACACTAAGAACCATTATGGTAAAAATAATATAAATGATAAGAAGAAGAACAAACTTGTTCAAAAGAAAAAAATAAAAATAAAAAACCAACCTAATTAGGGTGGTGGCATGAATGAAAAACATCATAAGACTAAGTTCCCTTGCAATATTTTTCATAGTGTGAATTTAAATTGTGAGTTCCCACAAATTAATGAATTTCATCATATTCTTGCACCAATCATTGCTAATCAGAAGCCACCTATATTGAATCATCAATTCTCCACCTAATCCCAAGAATAGATGGTTTCATAGGTTCCTCAACCTCTGAAAAGGAGCAATGGGGGGAAACAAGTTTATCATGTTGGAACTAATGCACCTATTCTTATGTGTTATGAAGGGGTTAACATGACTACATGAGAAAAATTATATGACCCTTGTGAGTCAAGTTCTTCCTCTAAGGACTATACCATCCCTACTCCTTCCATTAGACCTCTCATGTTAGATAAGGCTATAGAAATAGTATATCGCACACCTAAGAGTGTTTTCCAAAAGTCAGTACACAATCCCAATGTGTGGGCTAACGAGCATTATAGTATTATTGGGGACCTTTCCCAACCACCAAGTGCCATGTTTTACATGGAAGATTTGGAGACCTACCATCACAAATCAAAATCCTTGTTGAATTCTACCATAGGGGTGGATCCCTCAAAGTCTAGTCTGATCACCTTTGACATTAATGCTTCTCCTTATAGACTCTTTGATTGTCTTTCCTTTTAAATATTGTTGTATATTTTTAATCATGACATATACAATGCTTTAATGGATGAAAGGTACTCTACTTATGTCATCTCAATGTACACTCGCTAAGTCAAGTACTACCTTACAAGCCTTTGTTGGAGAGCACTTTGTGGCTTAGGGATTTCTTCCAAATTTTTGCATCTAGTTAAGGGGAAATACTACCTATGCTGATGTGAAAGTTATAGATGCACCCTTGGACTATAACTTTCTCCTTGGCCATAGATGGCTTTATGCCATGTGTGCAGTCATTTTTTTTTTATTTCATGTGCTTCACTTTCCCCATGAAAGAAAAAATTGTCATGATTGATTTGTTAGATTACTGTATACCATGGACTAATTCTACCACTACAGTAAATACTGTGTCATTTTTTGGATATAGCCCCATTTCATATGAGAGTGCTGCTGCAATATTGTTTTTAAACTCAACTCTTATATGTGTCTTTCAAATACCCCCTCCTAACATTCCATATTCTTCTACCATTGCTCCCAGGTACATGATATCTTCTATCACCTATGGAACCCATAACTCTCTTGACGCTTGGGTTGTGTCTTCTTATATATATGTAGATCAACATGGTGAGCATGCAAGACATTTAGTTGAATATTTTTTCCCTTCACGAGTCTTGTCAACACTTCTCGAAGTTGGTTAGAAACTCCATCCCAATATCGAATATAACAAGGGTAATTTTCCGACACGGGTTGTCGCTCGATCTCTTCTAGGTGACATTGTTGATGATGATTATTCTTTTCCATAATTCATCTTAGAGGTAAAATATTTACCTATTGATCATGCTAGGTATATTATGCCTCTTGTTGCCTCTAGTATCGCTAAATTGGAAAAGGAAGAGATTGACAAACAAAACATTGAATCAACCCAGGGGGAATTTTCTCTTCCTTCCCTGGAAGTTTCAAACTAGGATTGAGTCAATTATTTGGTTTCTAATACTAAAATTTCCAATGAATTGCCTGACCTAGATTGACCTATTGATGAGTGCCTTTTACTCCCTTTATGGATTTATATTCCTTGTCAAGAAGGTACACTAGCTCACCAAAATACACACTTTGTATGCCCCTAGGTCATTTATGATAATTCTATGGTTCTAAGTTTCCCCTTGTATCGTTATCCTTTACAAATAAGGAAATTCAAGATTTCATGGCATGGCCACTTTATGGCTTTCCATATGGTACCTCCACTCATCAATCAGTTAATGTATTAGAATCCTTGCCATGTGCCCAACAATGGGCACACCTTAACATGACCTATTAGATTGAGTTTCACTTGTACATATTGTACATAAGAGTGTGTATTATTATGTTTATGTTTTTTTTTTCGTGATGTGAGTATTTTTTATATCTCATATATGCCAAAAATATCCCAAAAAAATTATAAAACCAAAAAAATAAAAAATATTGTATTGTATTTTACTAATACGCATTTTATTTCTTTCATTATGTGATTTATAACCATGTGTCTAGTATTTTTGGATGGTTTTTATTGGACATGATGGTATTTTTATTATGGCATCCATTGGACCTTAGGTGTATTTCTATTGAACTTGGCATGTAGGGGTGGGTCACATATCACCATCTTTGTTGCATTATTGACTTTTAGTGTTGTCATTATCTGTTATGACTGATCTTGTCGAGTTACAATATTATCCTCTCTCCTTTATGCGTATTTTAACTTGGCGGTTGACCCTTCCTTTTCACGGAAGCCCAAAATTAGCACATATTTCCAATTTTGTTGTCCATTCAACGTTTATTCATTTCCTTTTTAGAATTCCTCCTTCTAACTGAACATGCCTTAGAATCGAAGCCTCAATCTTCTCTTCTTAGTCATTTTCTATCCTTATCCCAGGAGGATTCCACACTTTATCTCTTGTGATTGCCACATTTTATTACCCTACCTTTTGCAAAATGAGCCCTGGTTTTATTTCACCAACAATGGCATCCTCCTCTTACCCTACCATATGTTTTCACTTGGTTTTAATACCCTTTCCTAGAGGTACCACTGTGATGAGTGGTATTATTTTCCAACCTGTTTTCCTCCTTATTCATTGAGTAGTTCCATCATATCAAAACTAGTTGCTACACTTATGCCACTCATTCCTCCTAGATGAGCTTCCTTTTGGCCTTGTTTTCATGCTCATTAAATAATGAAAATGCAAATTCCATTTTTGTCTTCTTTTCATTACTCGTTAAACCTATTCAAATATTGAGCTTATTTTGCCCATATTTTCATGGTCATAAAACCTGTATGAAAATTCCAAGTTATTCCCACATTTTCTTTCTTTTTAATTAAATTGAAAGTCGATGAGTGATGTATTTTTCATCCTCAATCTCACTAAAATATTACAAGTAATTGAGTGTTATTTTATCTATTTTCCTCCTTGTTAAAACTTATGAAAAGGGAACCTATTCTGATCACTTGTCTTCTCTTTCATGCTCATTAAACCACGAGGGAGACTAAAAATAGAAAATGGGAATGGAATCATTTATTCATATTGTTCATTAAAATGGTAGGAACAATTTTGCCACTCATGAACACAAGATTTGTTTGATTAATTATCTCACACGGTGGGTTTTAGCTTTCCTATGAGTAGTACCATACAAATGAGTTTATCTACTCCTTTGGCTAGTTACTCTTACACTCACTATGTAGCATTCCTCAATGCCTCGTGTGTTGTTACATGATATCATGTGGTGATTTGTAGTCATGATTTCAAGTAACTTTTGTGTCATTCCATAATTTGTTCAAGATATGTCTCATCTTATGTTAGTCATTTGTCATCATTGTTAACCTTTTTGTAATAATCATCCCTGTGTTAGTTGTACTTCATCATATCATAACTTCATCCATTCAAATCATATCTCTTTATATTTTGTATCAATTGATGGGGGATACATTAAGGCCCTTCTTCGATGTCTCTTCTCCTATCAACTTTATATCATTATACAAGAGATTGATCTAGGATCCAATATCACCTTCAAGCTTACAGTCCTCACTAGAAGGCTTCCTCATGATCAACACTGAGCTTACATCATTGAATTTTGATCGGTTGAGTCTACGAGTGTTCAACTTTAGCTCATGTATTCACACTTACTAAACTATGCTAGGTACCTTGGGGGTCATTTCCATTATCAATGGGTCCCGTCATGTCTCTCAATGGTATGCCTCATTATCTGGTAATCAGAGAGTCTCTACCATGCTTGACATTATCTCACCTATTCTTATGATGTAAATTTGTACCATCGGGATCATGTATAAGACCTTATGGTAGGGACATATCACTCTTATATATCACCCTTCCCAAGCTTTGTTACAATTATATATCATTTGTGTACTTTGATCACTATTCAGGGACACCTCCTCTATTATCTTCCATAGTCCTACTAATGTGTACTGTGACATAGATCCAAATTTTATTTCTTGGGGAGTATGACCCTTCCGATGTATCACATGAATCCACTGTGTATTCTTCATGGCTTTTTCTTAGCATTCCATGTCATCGATCTGCATTATATGTTTAGCAGTCATGTTCAGTTTATCTTTATGACTTAGCACAAGTATGCCCACCTTCAAGATGTTATTAGTAGAGTTGAGACTACAACATTTTGTTTCCTCTAATCCACTTTCACAGTTTTTCCCATTCCTCCCATTCTGAGTTTTAAGTCTTGCTACAATGCATTTTTGCCACCAATTTCTCTTATGGACTAATTCTTTAGGGAATATCTCTTATAAGCTTATTTTCGACTCCATTATAGCTAGAGAGACCCAAGTTCAACTTACCTCAATTGTTGGCTATAATGCATCCCATTTTACCTTTGCTTTTACTTATGTGGAATTTATTCCATGTTAAAAGGGTGGAATTGCATAATTGAGTAGTTTATAATTATGAGGTAATAATTATGTCATAATTCAGGAAATTGAGAAAAATATTTCTCGAATTTTTCATTCCCAAGGAGATTAAATTGACCCACTTGTGTATGAGTTAGATAGGGGTCCATTATTATTTAATTCTCATAACTCCTCAAGCACCTAGGTGTATATGTACATTCTCTCAGAGCATAGAATGAACCTATATAATCTCACCAAGAGGAAAAAGGGCTAGATCTAGTATCCCATTAGGGAAATTTTAAGGTCAAAAATGTGCTTCAAAACAAAAATGTACAAAAAAATGAACTTTATAAGAACCAATAGGATTTAGGATCATGACGTAAATCATGGGGGATGATTCACTGTTTTTTGAGTAAAAAAAGTAAACATACTAAAAAATAAAAATAAAAACTAATTTTCAACTTGTATTTTCAACTTATCTCCCTATAATTTTACTCAAATTTCCTATGAGAGCACATGTTGGATATAAAATATAATTCCTCATCAAAGGAGTACCATTTTGCATACTTTCGATGGACCCTGCTACACAAAAAATGAGAAATAAATGAAAAAACATGATTGAAATCACATATTTTCATGTATTTCTAATTTATCATTTAGTAGGGTCTAGAAAAATTATGCAACATGGCTACTCCTTGGATCAAGACTGAAATTCCACATCCAATGAGTGATCTTTCTCAAAATTTGAGTAAAACTGTAGGGAGATAAGTTGAAGGTATGAGTTGAAAAGTAGTTTTTTTGTTTTTTCCCTCTACAATTTGATGATGTAATCTAATCTTATTTTACTATTTCCAATATTATTTTTTAATATTCCTTAGTATGCCTATTTTATACCTACAAATATCTCTAATACATGTTATAACATAGGATCTAAATTTCATTAAGAGAAGGAGACTATGGTACAAGTTGGAGGAGAGGAACTCATTGTTTATGTACGTTATCTTGTTTATTTTCCATTGTTTATTAATGAAATTTTGTGATTCCTTTCTCTTATGTGCTATTTACATTACGTGTTCATGTATTTTTGCTTTACGCTAATATACCCTTCATAGAAGGCATCTTTGATTTGATTTCCGGCACATGTGTGAATATCTAATGTATCATGATAACTAGAATAAAATTCTTCAAGTCGAAGGAGGTTCTTTATGATTGAACCCAACACCATAAACCGACCTACAAGGGACCATGTGCATCTCTTGAAACTTCTTATTTTAACTCTTATACGTGAATTCTATGAGTGCTTACAAATTTGATATTTTTTCTTTAATTTCTCTTTGCACATATACACACACACCTTCTTTTGGGTAAATTATAAGTTAATCTACTAGGTTAAAAGAATCCTACTTATATTAGGTGAAATGATAATTTTAACACACATGAAATCTACCATTCCACACATGGGAGCTTATGTGAAAGTGCACCTTTGATTCATTCTAAGTACAATGATGTGAGGGAAATGAAGCCACAAGTGTAGGCTTCAATCAATATGGGTATAATCATGCTGGTTAAAACAATTAGATAGGTTGACGACAAGGAATGCAAGCCATAGGTATTTGAGTACCAGGGAGAGGAAGACTTTGATGTGGAAAATGTCTAGGACAAACTATTTGTTAGAATTGTATACAACAAGGACACCTTTCATGGTATTTCCCTAACTATTGTTGCAAATGTACCTATTAAAGGGCACTAGATCATGTGACTAAAAAGTGTCCCCATCTAATTGTAAAGAGCTAGGAAAATAAGGGACTGAATGCATATACGATAGTTGTTAGGTGCCATAAATCTCAATCATGAGCTAGTGGAATGAAAAAAGGAGGGGATAGAATGACGGTTAATGTTGCAAAGAAAGGGACTTAACAACCACACTGGGTAAGGAAGACTATCAAACCTCCAAAATTCTATCAAGCTAAGATGGAGGAATTACAAAGAATCATGAAGGGAAATGATCGTTATGGTGTGGAATGGGTAGGAGGGACTCTAGGATTTTGTAATTCCATTTATGTATGATGAAAATTATTTTAGAGATCTAGAAGTAGGGGTAAACCTAATTCATAGTCTATTTCAAAGTTGCCTTGAATTGGTTTGTAATAAGTGGGCATTGGAAAAATTTAGAAGAATGGTTGAAAAAATGCAAAGGAAACAAATTTGGCTACCCCACACAGTAAACCAGATGGAATGAATGAAAAGAAATAGCAAGAAATTCATATTTTGTGCACATAGGAGGCTTTAGGATGGAGAATATAATATTGGATTTGGGACCTTATGTGAATATACTTCTAAAAAGTACATGAGAGAATATGCAAAAAATAACGCTAATGTTGTCCCCTATATAATTAAGGCTACCAAATTAGCACCACATATTTCTAATTTGCACATTAATTGGCATACCAATAGATATCGATGGGTTAATGAGAACTATCAATTTTGAGGTAATCAAAATATTGGATAACGTTGACCTGTACCATACTTTGTTTGGAATTTACTATGTACTTGATAACCAAGTAATTACTAACTTGAACAACAAACAAATGATTTTTGAGGTAGGGGAATTTTGAGTAATATCACCACTAGACCCAATGTAAGAAGACCAATACATTGATTTGATTAGGTGTGAGCTAAGTGGATTGGAGTTGGATACCGTTTATAACATTATAGCGAACAGGGAGGATTATGTGAACCCTAGTATTGATGGGGTACTTAGTTGGCATAGCATGGGCTCTTGCATTTCTGAAGTAGAGGTTGTGCTAGAGAATTCACAAAGTAGGTTGCATGAAGCAAGTATCAAAATATGTGCACACATCACCAAGGTAGTGCATTAGATAGGGATGGAGGTGAATAGCCAACTTCACATTGATGGGCTATCAAAAGTAACTACTTTACTGTAGGAATTTAAGGACCATGTAGCAAAGAGATTGACGATTCCAACGGTTGATGCTGCATTGCAAAAAACTCCAATTAGATGGTGGATTACATGCAAAAGTCAAATCAAGGGATGTAGGTAGTGTATATAATTGTTATACATCAGGTTTTGGACTGCTTCAAGAATATCTAGGGGAAAATACATAGGAATGGAGTGCCTTGTTGTCCTTAATGATGTGGTTGTTGTGTTGTAGTTTTTGATGTTTGGGATTGATTTCAACCTAGCCGTGTTTTGTCCAGATGGTATGGTTGTGATTATTGGATGAGGTGTTTATGTCAATATGGTATGGTTGTGTGAATGATTGCTATGGTAGATGACTTATTGGAAAGGCTTGTCACTAATGTATTGACAATTGTAGAGGAGTTGTGGTATTGGCATTACCCGAGTATTTGGCACTTGGTATTGGCATTGCAAGTATTAGTATTAAAATGGTATCTACATATGGGTCTGGCTTGGATATTACCATGGTATAGGGGTTTGTGGTATTTGCATAACCATGTTATTTACACATCTTATCGATTTAAGGAAGATCATGGTACATGTGTTCGTGGTATTTGGATAACCATGGTATTTTCCAAAGGTATTGATTGGAGATTATTGAGGATATTTTGTCATATATTCTAGTGAGTATTTTGAGTGAGTATGTGGATTTATTTTTGGTGTGAGAGTAAGAGTGTGCTACAATTTTCTATCTATCCTATTGTATATCTATATCTATGTTGAGTGGAGTGCATATATTAATTTATCATTTTCAGATTTAGATTAGTGAGGTTATTGGGTTTCTCATGTTATGCAGGTTTGAGAGCCCTCTTTGAAAATGCATGAAACACGGTTTCCATGGAGGCATTCAAAGTTTTGATTCTTCATATTAGAGAGTGTGTAGATAAGGTGGGAGCTTCTAGAAGATAGATCAGTATAGGAATAATATTTCTCCAGAGTCTAGTATTGTTAGGTGAGGCTCATTGGTTATGGTGGCTTCCAGCAAATGGTTATTCGTAGACTTTTGAGAGAAGAGTATTTCCAACTCATGTCACTAACATGCTATCTTAGTAGTCAATTATTCCAACTACTGGGTGGTTTCTCCTTTGTGTAAATTTTTTTTTCAACATAATATAATATTTGAGTAGTAGCAACTACAAGTGGTTTCTTTTCCCTAGACAATGTTTTCCACTTGAAATCTCATGTCTATTTATGTGCATATCTCTGATATTGTTCATGATGTTCTTACATGTTCATTTTCTATCTAGGTTACTTATTCTTGGTTATTTTGATAAAAAATAACTAAAAGGATAATAAACCCTTTCACTACTAATTCAACCCCCACCCAATAGTGACCTCGTTTCCTACATGCCCAAGGACTCATATGAAACAATGTGTTGTAGTTTGGACTTGAGGTCATGTATCTCAATGTGTGTGGATACACTAATTTGCACATACCTTAGACACTATCCCCATGAACTGGTACATTCAGATAGAGGTCTACAAAGTGACCATAGCATGGGGGGTCAGATGGTGCAAAGTTTAAAGGAAACTTTAAATTTTAAGGTAGAGGAGCAGAGATTAGATAGTGTCTTTAAGGTAATATGGTGAAATATCCACAATAGAGGAGAATACCATGACAATGGTCATACCTTTATGTCTCGAACATAAACAGTCCCACAAAATGCTAGAGTTCATCGAGTGTTGCAATGTAGTCGAGCTAGGAGAGGATGACGATGACATAAGGAATATAAAAATTCTTGAACTTGAAGGGGAACATGAAATCAATGTACCAAAGTTGTAGTCAATAGATTATGCAAAAGAGATAAAGGTCAAGAAAGAAAATATTGGGACTAAAGACAATCCCAAAATGGTGATCATAAGAGACTATTGGGATGATGACACTATAGGAAAGATCACCAATTTTTTGCACATATATCATGATCTATTCCCCAACACATTGACGAGATGAAGCAAATTATTGGAGAATTGGGTGAGATGAGAATCTTGTTAGAGCTTGATGCGAAGCAAGTAAAGCAAAGGTTGTATCAGCTCAATATGATATATAAGGATAAAGTTAATAGGAGTTGGACAAAATGTTGAAGGAATGAATCATCGATCTCATGGAAGAGTTAGAACAGATCAACCCCATGGTGGCCTATAATAGGAAGAGAAGGAAATAACAATTGTTGTTGATCTTTGAAATTTAAATGATGATTGAACAAATGATCCCTTTCTAACTCCATTTGTTGATGAAATAATAGGGAAAATGGGCGGGTTAGAACCCTACTCATTCACCGACCGATTTTTTATATATGATTAAGTGAATATCCGAAAGGAAGATAGACACAAGGCCACATTTGTAATGGGATGGGGGCATTTTCAACACACTTTCATGCCATTCATCTTGAAGAATGTATCGACTATATTATCACACATAGTGGTCACCTTATTCAAGTAGTTTTCATAAGTTTTATTTGTATGATTAGTTCATGTTCAATATTTCGAAAAATCATAAGGAAGTTATGTGCTTGATTTTAGAAAATTGTAGACAACTATGGATCCCACTAAATATTAAAATTTGTATATTTTTTCTCCCTTTGGAATTCATTAGGAAATATAGTGTGAAAAGTAGGTTTGTTAGTGGATCCAACCAAGATTGTAGTCATAGTGGATCTACCATTTCTTATGTTGGTCAAACAACTCATATATATCTTAGGACATATGGATTCCAACTAGAAGTTTATTTAACGATACACATATATTGATGCACCAATGGAGAAGCGATTAAAGAAAGAGATCAAGTTCCAGTCAAATGAGAATTTCCAACAAGCCCTAGACACCTTGAAATAAAATCTCATGACTACACTAATTTTGGTATTCCCAAACTTTTGGAACAAATTCCATGCGCATGCCAATGGTTAACCAATTTCACTAGGAGAAATTTTAGCATAGCCAAGGGAGGGAGAAATCAATCAAACAATCTTGATTGTTAGTAAGAAGTAGTCCTTAACAAAAAAAAATGCACCACCATGGAGAGAAAAGGGCTAGTGATGTTGTATGTGCTCAAAAATTTTAGACATTTCCTACTGGGAAAGGATTTTAAACTATATACATACCATTTTAAGCTAAAGCATATTGTGAAAAATCCCATGTTGGGATCAGGGATTTTCAAGTTGCTATTGTATTTTTAGGAGAGTGATTTCCAAGTGGTGGTTAATCCAGGAATACTGAATATTGAACCTGGTCACTTATCATGCATGAACACATGAAAGGATGCATAAAATCTAGAAGATTATATTGTATATGTGTAGTGTTTTTTATGACTATAGTATAAAACCATTTTGAAAACATTCCAAGATTTTTTAGAATAGGGAGAAAAGCAAATTGGTATACCGTCACCCAAAATAAGAAACCAGTAGTAAGAGAAGTGGATTATCACATAATTCAAGGTTTCATGTATAAGTTGAACACATAAAAGATACTATGCAGATGTGTGTTGTAACATGAGCAGTTGATTGTACTTATAGAGGAATATGTAGGCATTGTTGGAGAACATTATGTGCAAAAGGCCATAGAACAAAAGATCTTGTGTGTGATACTATGGTGGCCTACCTTACATTGTGACAACAAAGAATTTTTCAGGACTTGTGATGTATGTCAACAAGTAGGGAAACCATCCATGAGAGATGGCATGCCCTTAGTAACATATCTCACCTTACAACTATTTAATAAATGGGAAATTGACTTTGTGGGTCAAATCAAACCACCACAAAGAAGAAATAGTGTGGGTTTCATAATCACTACTACTCACTATTTGATGCATTGGAAAAAGTCATGTCAGTTAATGATTGCGACCTAAAGACAACTGCAAAAACATAGTAACCATGTTTTGTTGTCTAAAAATATTGATAAGTTACCGAAGCACTCATTTTATGTATAAGACAATTGCAACATTAACAAAAGAGTGTTAGATTTATCGTCCCCAAGCCAATGGTTCCATGGAGGAATTTAAGAAGATCTTGGAGACTATGTTGACTAAGGTGTGTAATGTTCAATGTGATGACTATGATTTGAGAATATTAGCAGTCTTATGTCCATATAGTACCACATGTAAGAAATTGAAAAGTCAAACACTCTTCTAATTGGTAAATGGGAAGTAGTGATTCCCATGGAGTTTCTGGTACATAGTTTGTACATTGGAGCACTCGTAAAGATGGAAGCACCTAGAATAGTGGAGAAAATACTACAAGAACCACTATAGCTAGAGGAAGATGACATAGTAGTCGAGTTTCATCAAGATGTGTATAAATTAAGGGATAAATTATGGAATGATAGGAGAATTAAGCAAAATATGTTTCAACCTACTGACTTGGTGTTGCTGTATGATTTTCGTTTTTAAGTACCCAGGTAGATTTTAGATCCATTTGTTGGGGTTTTAATTGATCAAGAAAGTAGTTGATGTGAGGGTTGTGTAGCTAGAAAACATAGATGGTACCCAAAGAGAAGTATTTATCAACGGGAGCTGGTTGAAGTTGTATAGGCATAGCTAGGATCCTACACGCCATGCGAAGAAGAAAAAGAAGTATCTCATCCTTGAATGTAAATAAATAATTTCATATATTGTGCATTTTCTTTTAATATGGCTAGTATGTTATTGTTAGAGATATTGTGTAGTAGTTAACAACTTGTTACTAAAATTAGAAATTTTTGTTCTGTCAATAGACACATTGTGCGATGTGGGGGAACACTACACACTAGGGGTTATATGTGGTTTGATAATAGGGGTCTGCAATACAGAGTGTTGGGAGAATTCCTAGTAAAAAGCTACCTACAACTAAAAATCTAAATAATGATGTCACCATGGCAGTTAGTGAAACTTTATCTTACTCCCTACCATTAGAATTGGATCACACAATACTGAAAATATGGAAAATGATAATCTAACCATAGATTCAATCTATGTATAATAGTGGTAGGTGGCATGTTGGGAGCTACATATGGAGGTAGTGGAGTAATAATGTGTAACTCAGTGATGGTTACTAGAGAAATAGAAAGTATTTGATTCTACCAAAATCAGATCTTCATGACTGATTATATCATGTGGGTCATCTTTTCAATCCTTTAGGTGTGTGGATGATAGGATTGAAGGACTTTAATTTAAGGTGTACTAAACAATGTTGAAATCATTTGAATCTATCTATAGAATGGGCACATGCTAGTTATCTCTTTGATTTGGAGGTGTAGATATTTCACATCAACTTAGATTAGGGACACGCTGATTTGGATCTGAACACAATGATAAATGTCATCCATGTCATGATTGTGAAAGAGAGGAGGCATCCAAAAAAACAATTGTAAAACCCTGAACTCATAATTGAAGGTGGAAATAAAGCAATGGTTAGAGTTTGAATTTATGGAAGACAATAGAGGACAAGAGAGATTGGAGATAGTGCAAGGAAGAATAGTTGTGAGTATGGCACAAGGGAGATATGGGACTGCTCAAGTCTGGGATACTGAGAATAAGAATTGAAGGGAAGTTAATGGGATACAATGAGGAGGATTATGCATTGTTAGGTCCCTATACTACTAGAGCATCATCATTATTGTTATTGTTAGTGTAGCCTGATATTATTATTGTTGTACCCATGTATCTCCCATTTTGTTATTGTTGTTCCCCATAGAAGCCATGGGGGCTTCACATGGGGAGAAATACCATACCACGTGGGTTCATATTGGGAATATATATTGAGAAAAAAATAGCATAATATATTTAGGGAAATATAGGGGGTAAAGGGTTTCTGTATGTGCAATATAAAACATAGATCTCAAAGTTAGTGAAAAATATAAAGCGGTATAAAAAATGTTAATGAAAAAAATGGATACCTACAATATCTAGTGGAAGTAGGGGTTTTTTAAATTGGGAAGGTGTGTTGGGTTAGTATTGGTAGGGGGTTAAATAGTGTGATTTTTAGGGGGATTTTCCAATATGTATTCAAATTAGGGGTATTGTTTGATATGCCACAAATGCACATGATATGTTAGAGATTCATCGAGTGAAGCCCCTATGATAGAAGCCCACTATTGTTGTTTTTGTGCCCTTACATTATTATTGTTATGTAGGCTCTGATTATATTGTGAACCGTTAGACTCATATATATACCAAGGACGTCTTATCATTTGTACTATCCAAGAATTGTTGATTTTTGTGATGTAAAGGAGGTTTCCCCATCGAAGAGGTTATTTGTCAAGTAGTTGATATATCTTTTCTTCTATTTTATGACTTGGTTTCGTAACATTTGGTATCAGGGTTTTAGATTCTATGGTTTCACTACTGCAAGAAAGTCATCTTTGAATTTTCAATATAATGTTTTTTCTACAAAGTTTTAGAAGTGAAAATTGTGACCCCATAGAGTTGAAATCATGATGAACTCCCTGTAAAAATTTCATATATTTTTTTGCTAGATTTTCTAACATATGATCTAAATAATTTAGTGTTTTTCATTCTCTACAATTTCATCTCAAATAGGTGACCTTTGGAAAATCGTCATGACTTCCACTCTGAGCATCAAATTTGAATTTCGTAAAACATGACTATTTTTTTATGTATACTTTTCATGGCGAAAGGTCTAAATAGTGACATGGGTCACTCCATACAGGTTTTCTCTACTGATCGAGTCTATAGTCAAGCCATCATAGGAGATTGCACATAAAATTACCTTGAAGAACCTAATTTTGGTCTAAATTTTGGCATTCAAAATAAGACTCAAAGGGATACCATAGGTCAGAATTTTAGAACTTAGAGATATGAAATTGCAGAGATACGATAGTTTCAATATTGAGCTCCAAAGAAAAAGAAGAAAAATGTGTCTCTTATTTTAAAATTTTGCATAACGTTTGTTTGAAAAGTCACTTTGAAGTGATTAACAGAGCATAGTGAAGCATATATATCATTATTTGATTCCAAAATTCCTCGAAATAGGAAACTGGACACACCCAATGAGAAACTAGAAATATCTTCTATGACACATGAAGAAGAGGAAGAAGTGCAACATGATATATCAAAATTACGAGATCAAGTGGAACAAATTTCTCTCTTGCAAAGAGTAACAAAAAGTGAACTGGAAGCTAAGATGGATGGTATAGAAGAAAAAATTAAAGGCAACATGTAGTGTTTGAAGAATTCGTTAAAACAAGACATGGAAGGTTTAAAGGAAGGATTGACAAAGTTGTTACAAGAAATGCTTCGTAGTGGTGACAAGGTACTCCATGAGCATCAGGATCAAGATAAAAAGAATATGAAATATGATTTTAGGTTCTCCAACATTGAGTTTAAGACCCACTACATTCCAAATATAGATATGAGGAAGTTTTATGGCAAGGATAAGGTAGCATGTACACTAGAAATGGATAAATATTTTGATCTCTATGATGTGAAACACACACAAAAAGTACGCATTGCATATTTATATTAAGAATTCAATCAATTTGTATGGTATTGATGGATTTTTTTCTCATAAAAAACTTTTCACTTGGTCAATTTTTACGAAGCAAGTGATAGAACATTATGAGGATACAAAGAGAAACACTTTCTTTATCCAATTGATAAATATCAAACAAAATTGTTCAATGGTAGAGCACATTGAGGACTTCCGAAAATTGAATATCAAGGTAACTGATATGCTAGAGGAGCATAAGATGGATGTCTTAATAGGGACTTCAAAGGATACCATCAAACATGAGGTTCATATTTTGGAACCCGATTCATTGGAGAAGGCATTTAGGGAGGAAAGAAATTTGTAAGAAAAATTATAGCAACAAGTCTACCACTCACAACTATACAGATAGAAGTGTTGTTGCACTTATCCTTTCACAACCTATAAGGTTGAAACCACAAAAATTGGAGGAAAAAAAGTGAAAAATAGATTTCTTATAGTTGTGATAGAAAATACACTAAAGGTCATAATTGTGCTGAGAAGAAATTATTCTACATAGATTGTGAAGAGGAGGAAAAGGAACAAGAAACAACAAAAGAGTAGGATATACACCAAGGAACAACCGTAGAGAAATAAGAAATGAATATGACCATATATTGTAATGCATTGGAAGGAATTACCGCTCCTCAAACTCTCATGATAGAAGGATATATCAAGAAGAAAAAGGTAATAGTGTTGAATGTGTTGGAAAAAGTAACTACATTCAGTTTTCAATAATGTACTTGAGTCATTATGTAATGTACTTGTCAAAATAATAATAAAGGAATTATTATTATTATTATTATGAATTATTAATGCATGGGTTTCATGCTTCGGTCACCATGTTTTAGGTCAAAATCTCCATTGAGGACTTCTAGGGTTTATTCTAAGTCTATAGAATTATTTTAAATTGAAATAGACCCTTCTTGGGCTTTTGAACCATGTAAATCGGTTTACTATTGAATCAAATATGAATTATGGAACCTCCACACCATGTCAGCCTAAGAGAATATCAATTCAGCCTAAGGACCCATTAGACCCCACAAGAAGCCTATAAAAGGAAGGAAACAAATTCATTTGGAGTATTGCTTCGCATTCTCTCTCTTGTGAGAAAATGTGAGAAAATTTGGTTGTCGGGAAGAAGTGCGAAGTAGAAATATGGAAAAGTTTATTATTGAGAAGCAGGAGTGATTACAAGTTTGTGGGAGTCGAAGGAGTCAAGGAAAATCGAAAATTTTTTGGTGGTCTCTCTCTGTTTCATGCTCTAGACTGGGAGAATGAAGTCTCTCAAGTTGTACTGTTGTCACAAGTCGTTGCATAGTCAAATTTGTTTGAAAGAGATCATTCTTCTGGAGGCTGACTTGGTGTGGAGGAAAGGTCTGGTCAAGATCTAGGTTGAATAGTCTTAAAGAATACTATTGAAGGGAAGAATTACTTTGACTGGGTATTCCCCTCGAGGGTGTTTTTCCTTGTAATGTGCCTACATGTTGTGTTCAATTTTTTATGTGTTGCTGCTTTGTGTAATTTCTTGATGAACTAAATAAAGAAGATATAAATAATTGTAATAACAAGTAACATCATAAGTAATTACAAATATCAAGAAAAACTTTATTGCCTTTCTAGTTTTTCAACATGGTATTAGAGCTTTGGTGAAGAAAGAAGAAAAAGGTAGATCCATTCATAGGAACTATCTCAAGGAAGGAATCTATTATATTGAAAAAGGATGTCTAATCGTATAAAGGGTGAGAACAAGATTGAAGGAGTATCTAACTTCAGATCCTAGAAGAAGAGGATTGACCTAATCCTAAAAAATAATAAGGTGTTAGATTAGGTAAAAGGAAATTTAAAGCAGACCACTGAAGAAGCTAGTGATGCCAACAAAGTGAAGCTCAAAGATTTAGAATTGGTGGTTATGACTCTAAAGGTAGAAGGAATAAAAGACAAGCTTGTCCCATTGATAGCTAACACTGACCATGCTCACAATACGTATGAAGCCTTGTCGAAGTTGTTCACTATTAAGAACATTGGTCAAGTAGCAAGTTTGAAGAATGATCTAAGGACTACGAAGATGACTAAAGAAGATATTGTGGAAACCTTCTTTATGAAGCTAGCTAGACTTAGGGATGATAGCTTGGCCATTAATGATATTGTTCCAGAAAAAGATAAGTATCCCAAATATATTCAGTTTTGGGCTCATGCATTCATTTAGTTTTGATTATGTTAAACACTAATCACCATTCTCACCCTATTTTCTTGATTAGAGAAAGCATCCAGAAGGAGTGTCTCTCAAGACAAGGTTAGTTAGGAAACAAAGGGGAAAACATCTGCAAGAAGGAGGATCTCTCAAGACAAGCTTTGTCAAGAAACAAAGGTATGCTTTGAATTCATTGATTGATTAGTCATTTGATGATATATTACTAACCTTATTATGAATAGAAATATTTAATCCTAGTGACTCTTGTTTGGGTGACTCATCTTTTGAGAACTCTACCCATCCCACTCTTATCTCATTTGGTAGAACCCTAAACAAGTTCTAGAAAACCCTAACCAAAGGGTATGTTATTTTTAATGTCTAAAACCCTAAAATAACTACGGATATTGTTAAATGCTAATTTAACTCTTTATTGATGATTTCGTGTTTGGGATTTTAGTATGATCCAAAAATCCTAGCTTTTTTAGGATGGAACGATATGATAAAAAATTGTGAAGCCTTTGATGTTTTGGTAATATAGGGTTTTCTATGTTTCCGCATTGGAACCCTAGCTCATTGGGGTTTGGTGAAATGTGTGCTCTACATTGGAACCCTAGCTCATTGGGGTTTGGTTGAATGTGTGTTCTACATTAGAACCTTTTCTCACTAGGATTTGGTGGAATGTGTAAGAAAGGCCCTTATATTCTCTTAGAATTGATTTATTTGTATGAGTGTGTTGTATGATCAAACCCTAGCATAATCAAAATGATTATGTGTCTAACTCTTATTTGGTATTGTTGTAAGGTTGGGTTTAACTAACACATGATATGAAATGTATGTTTCATGATGATGAAATGTATGCTTCATGATGGTGAAATCTAGGCATATAGAGATATGTACTTTTGGTTAAATCCCTAGCTTGGTCTAGGTTAGATGTATTAATTTTATTGTACATATAATATGATTATGTATGGTTATGAATTCCTAGATATGTGTGTTGACCTAGTCATTGATGGTCATGAGTCTTAGTATTTAATGAAGTCCTTGTCTGAAATTCTAGGATGTTGATATTTGGAAATCTAGGGTGTTATAGTTAAACCCTATTAAACTTAAAAGTTGTTTAGTATGTGTGATATAACAATCTGAAATCTATTAGATGATTGTTGAAAAATGAAAATGTAGGGTTTAGGAGTTAAACCCTAGTACTCACATTGTTTAGTGTGAAATTCAATAATGTGAGGTTTATGCATGTAATGATTATTGGGATTGGAAATATAAGGGTTTTGGAATTAAACCTTAGTCAAAGTAAAATCTATGGAATATGATGATTTGAGGTTTGTATAAGATTGTTGAATTTGTGAGAATGGAATTCTAGGGTTTTGGAGTCAAACCTTAGTCAAATTATAAATATTTGATGAATGTTGACTATATGATAATTTGAGATTTATCAAGAAATTGTTATTTTTGGTTGAGTATGATGATTGCTCAGAAATACAGGGTTTTCAAATAACCTTAGAAGTAGTTGGTCATGTTAGTGACTGATTGATGGTTGATTGAAAACTCTAGGGGTTTGGAACTAACCATAGAGGAATGTAGTCAGGTTAATGACTAAGTTGTGATTGACTTTGATCTATTCTTTTGTATGAAACCTAAGATTTGTATGAATCCCTAGTAAGAAGTCTAACACATGTATTTTGGAAGGCTGTAAGATGAATTGTAGATCCATATTTGACTGAATGGTTTCTAGGATTTTCTATATGTTGTAGTAAGGTATGTCATACCTTTGGAAGACATATTGAAACCCTAGATGGAATGGATGTTGTTATGAAATAGTGTACGGTGTATAATGAAGTCCCTAACAAGACGTTGGAGAGTATATGTCTCTTGTTTTTCTATATGTACTGATATCTATCTATATATATAATATAATATATTATATATATATAATATATATATATATATATATATATATATATATATAATATATATATATATATATATATATATATATCTATATATATATATATATATATATATTATATATATATGAAATTATTTTGTGATTATTATATGTCTAACATCATGCTTCTATAGTTTTGGCTCTACTTTCTATCTAAGCTATGTAGGTACACAATCTTCAATTTGCTAAAGATGCTTTACGTGACAAGTAAGTTGTGCCGGTACACAATATTAAACTTAGTGATGATGTTCATTGATGTGATAAGCATGATGGGGATGATAATAACTCTGATGAAATGGTTGGAAGCCATGAAATATTCTCTGATGTCGAAAAGGAAGAAGTTGATCTCCCAGTGGAATCATGAATAAAAGAGATCTCCTTAAGATGGGAGTTTGGATAAAGGGGTCCTTCCTGGTTGAGAGGGAGTGATAGATATGGCTCTCTACTTAACGTGTCATGAAATAGATGAAGACTAACAAATGTAAGTCTGAGTGAAGGTGATGAGGAGGAGAAGGAAATTGGAGAATGCATTTTGTAGTGTTGATGAAAGAAGGAAAGCAAGATACAATTGAAGAATATGTTGTTGCATATGTCAAGGTAGGAAGGAAAACATATGATCAAGGAATATTTTGTCGAAGATTTGGTTGATATTCCTACTATGAAAAGATGAGAAACATCGTTTATTTCTTATAATACCCTAGAGGTTTGTATTTGATTATGTACATGTAAAAGTATGACATTTTTCATGGTGTTGTTTGTACAAATGAATCTCTCAAAGGAAAGCATGTTGGTCAACAATCCGTTTGACTGGGAGAGATTTTTTATTCTTTATCTACTGGATCAAGGGGTGTTGAGGCTTTACGAGTGAAGCATTACTTGGGGAGACATTTGGCTAACATTTTTTCTTGATTTCTGAGTCCCCAAAGTTGGAAAGGTGGCATTGGTCATTGAGAATTAGCACACCTGGATTTTGGGTTGGTGATTAGCAAGTAAGCCTGATGGTACCTAGAGGGGATGAAATCTTGAGTCTATCTTATTCCCACCTCAATATATTTTTGTGGTTAGGAATCTAGTCCATGGAATTGTGGTGCCTAGATTGTTGAGTGATTGGTTGGATAGATTACCCTAGTCAGGAATATAGTCCATGGCATTGCGATGCCTAAATTATTGAGAAACTCATTGGATAGATTTCCCTAGTCAGGAATCTAGTCCATGGCATTGTAGTGCCTAAATTTCTTCATGTTCCATTTAGTTATAGATCTTCCACTATATATTTACATTACGAATACCTCCCTATTTAAGAGGGAGTGTTGGAAAAAATAACTATGTTTAGTCTTCAATAATGTACTTGAGTCATTATGTAATGTACTTGTCAAAAGAATAAACAAAAGAAACTTTATTATTATTATTGTGACTTATCATGGGTTTCATGATTGGGTCACCATTGTTTAGATCAAAGTCCCCATTAAGGACTTGTAGGATTTATTCTGAGTCTACAGAATTATTGTACATTTAAAGAGGGCCTTCTTGGGATTTTGAATCATGTAAATTGGTTTAGTATTGACTCACATATCAATTATGGAACCTCCACACCATATCGGCATAAGAGAAGATCAAGTCAGCCTAAGGACCCATTCAAACCCATAAGAGGCATGTAAAAGGAAGAAATTCGAATTCATTTGGAGCATCACTCCTCACTCTCTCTATTCTGGGAAGAAGTGCAAAATATAAAGTTGTGAAAGTCTATTTTCAGGAAGAAAAAGTGAATACTATTTTAGGGAAATTTAAGGAGTGAAGGAAAATCAAAATTTTAGTGGCAGCCTCTTCTTGTTTCATGCTCTACATTGGGAGAATTAATTATCTCAAGTTGGACCACTGCCAAAAGCTGTGAGCTGTCACAAGTTGCTACATAGTCAAAGTTGCTGGAAAGAGATCAATATTATGGATGCTGACCTGGTGTGGACAGAACCCATGGTCAAGGTCTAGGATGAAGGGTCTCAAAGAATACTATTTAAAGGAAGAATTACTCTGATTGGGTTTTCCCCTTGAGGGGTTTTTCCACGGCATGTGCCTATATGTTGTGTTCATTGTTTTATGAGTTGTTGTTTTATGTAATTACTTGATGAGCTAAAGAAAGAAGATATCAAAAATCGTAATAACTAGTAACATCACAAGTAATTATCAAGATCAAGAAAATATTTACTACATTTCATATTTTCTAACAAATTGATTCAGGTAGTACCCATAGCTTTATTCATTGTAAGATAGCCAAGGAATTCAATTGCTTCCTATATCTAGAACCAAAGTGTCAATTGATGGTTTCAAATGGAGGAACTGTAAAATACTCTAGAAAGTTCCATAATATCAAGCTGACCATGGGTGAATATGTATTTAATAATCCAATACTTTCCATTCTAATGGGTTGTGCTAATGTTGTACTAGAATTCCAATGCCTACAATCTTTGGGGATGATAACTTTTAATTTTCAAGTAGTTTTCTTGAATTTCTTTTTTGGAAGGAAAGGAAGGTGAATTAAGGGTATTGTAGAGAAACTAGGAAATATAATAAACTCTAATGGCATGAAAAATATTCTTAAGAAAGAACAACGGGGTGTAATTTCCCAATTATGCTCGCTAGAGGTTCAAAAATCAAAATCATATATTTCTCCATACCTCCAAAAAGTCTTGGAGAATCATTCCAAGCTATTTGAGACTCTCAAAGGATTCCCACCTTAATTTTATCATGATCATGCTATTAATTTGATTCTAGGAAGTGTTCCTCCAAACATTAGACCTTATATATATATATTCCTATGCTAGAAGAGTGAAATTGAATGTTTGGTTGTAGAAATCCTAGAGGGTGGTATAATTCAACCTAGTCAAAGCTATATATCTATTATAGTAGTATTGGTGACAAGAAGGATTGTTCATGGCAGATGTGTGAGGATTATAAGCAGTTCAAAACCCTCACTATTAAACATAAATTTCCCATTCCTATTATTGATGAATTATTGGATGAATTACATGGAGCAATTTACTTCACCAAGTTGGATCTTCATTCAGGATAACATCAAATTAGAAGGAATACTACATACATTCCAAAAATAGCATTCATAACTCTTGAGGGTCATTATGAATTTTTGGTCATGGCTTTTGGCCTTTCTAATGCACCTTCCAAATTTCAAGCTTTAATGAATTCCATCTTTAAAGAATTCCTTAGAAAATTTGTGTTAGTATTTTTTTATCATATACTAATCTACAATAAATCTTGGAAGCATCATGTTCAACATGTTTACACGGTGCTCAAACTATTGGTGGAGAAACAATTATACGAAAAAACCTCTTAATGTTTCTTTGGAGTAGATGAGATGGAATATTTGGGTCATATTTTATTCCATGAGGGTGTTAAGGTAGACCCTAACAAAACTAAAGCCATTAAGGAATGAAAAACCCCCACAAGAATAAAGAATCTTGGAGGATTTATTAGGTTGACATGGCATTATCACAAGTTTGTTAAGAATTATGGGAGAATAGCAGCTCCTCTAACAACATTATTGAAGAAAGATGCATTTTCTTCGACTCAAGAAGGAGTTAAGGCCTTTGAACATTTTAAAGAGGAAATGTTCCAAGAACCAGTGTTAGCTATACCAAACTTCATGAGAACCTTTATTTTAAATGTGATGCCTCAAGAAATGGAATCGGTGTTGTTTTAATGCAAGAAGGAAGACCCATTTCTTTTGGAAGTCATCCAATCGAAGGAAAGTATTTACAAAAACTTATTTATGAGAAGGAAATGTTGGAATTTATACATGCACTAAAACAATGGTGACCTTACCTACTAGGAAGACACTTCAAGGTAAAAATAGATCATGATAGTCTTAAATACTTTTTGGAACACATACTATCTCTATAATAGCAACAAAAATGGGTCACAAAGATCTTGGGTTATGACTTTGAAGTCATCTATAAAAAACGGAAGTAAAATGTTGTTGTAGATGCATTCTCAAGAAAGGATGAGGATGTGGAAGTATTATTTTGTGTGATTTCTACTATCCAACCTCATTAGATAACCAAAGAAAGGGATCAATGGAAGAATAACAAAGAGGTGTTGACAATAATTCAATTGTTGTAGCAATATCCCAATGCATTTGATACATTTAGCTGGAAAAATGATTCATTATGATATAAGGATCACTTATATATTTGTAATAATTATTAAGTGAAGAAAAATATTCTTTTTGAATTGCACACCTCCCCCTTAGGAGGGAATTCAATACTTTTAACAACTTAGCACAAGGTAAATAAACATTTTTTTGGGATGGCCTTGAATCTAATATTCAAAAGTATGTAATAGAATGTTGGGTTTTCCAAAAAAATAGAGCTGATACTGTTAAGACCTCGGGTCTATTACAACTTTTAGCCATCCTAAGTCAGTGGTGGGAGGAGGTGCAAATGGATTTTATCATAGGTTTACCCAAGCCTAAAGGAAAGAGTGTCATCATGGTGGTAGTTGATAGAATTACCAAGTATGCACACTTTTGTGCATTATCTCATCCTTTTAAATCCAATACAGTGGCAACTTCATTTATTGAAATAATTCAAAAGATACATGGAAACCCAAAAATTATTATAAGTGACAGAGATCCCATTTTCACTGGAATTTTTTGGATGAAATTAATTTCTTTCCTTGGTACTCAATTAGCTCATAGATCATCTTATGATCCTGAACCTACTGGGCAAACTAATATAGTGAACAAATTTTTGGAAGGATATATTCATTTCTTTGTATATGATAAACAAATACAATGGATCAAGTGGTTACCTCTAGTTGAATGGTGGCATAACACTTCCTTCCTTACTACAACAAAAATGACCCCATTTATGGCACTTTATGGATATCATCTACTATCCATCACATCATCCTTAAGGGAAAATTCTAAGGTTCAAGTAGTGGAAGGTCACATCGAGCATCAATGATAAGTTCTCCAACTCTTAAAGGATAACCTCACTATGGGATAGAATTGAAGGAAACAATAGGTAGATCAACATCGCAATAAGAGAATATTTTATTTAGTTCACTGGGTATTTTTATGGCTACAACCATATAAACAAATGTCCCTCAAGCAACCTAAGAAGGATAATAAATTATCACCCAAGTACTATGGTCCTTACTAGGTGTTACAAAAGATTGGTACTATGAGATGCAAATTGGAGATACCTACATCTTCCTGAGTGTTATCGCTCAGGTTGTCCCTAGGCTCCTTATAGGGATACGGCCGAGGTAACCACAAACCAATCTTTGGATTGTAGGTTCTAGCCCACCTGTAATCAGAGAGGGCTCTCTCTTTAACTGATTCAACTTTGTTGACAATTTTAAGCTAGCTTTTGGCTCACGGGTTTTTGTTTGGGTTTGGATGGAAGGTAGAAATCTCAAGCAAAGAGGCAAGGTAAGGTGTGATAAGTTTCAAACCATTGGGCATGGAGTCGTGGATTAAGGCTTGGTATTGCGTCTTCTTGATCACAAGAGGATTAAGGAGCGAGATAGCCACACATGATAAAATTAACAGTCTACCGAAGAGATGGAATGATGGAAATCAGGGATGAAAGGCAAAGGAGAATCATTTCATCATGCTGAAAAAGAGGAGAAATGGATGAATGGTGATACAGGAGCAGTTAAGAATTCATAAATTCTCATTCATATGTGAAAGAAACAGCGTAAACGAGATCATTTAAGTATACATGCTCATAGCTATTTCTGATGAAAACATAGAAAAATGCAGAAATTGTACTTAAGGTGTAGTGAAACAAATCTTAAGCTATTCTTTTTTCCTACAATTTAGAAGGTGGATCTGTGGTAAAAACATGAAAATTAACAGAGGAGAGAAACACTTATTGAATCATGTAGAACCACAGGAATTCCGTAATCACTCCTTGGCCAATTGAACACATCAAGCAATTTCTAAATCCACGCTATCAACAATCTTTGATTATAGAATGTATGACAGTTACAGTGCGGGTCTCTGCTTGGAGAAAATGCTAGGAAGAAAATTAAGAAATGTCTTCAACTCACTAACTAACCAACCTACCAACCAACCAACCCCTCACTACATTGTTCAGGGTGGTATATATAAGCAAAATATCAGAAGGACATTCATTACAATTGACCTAAACAGGTCTGCTAGAAAAGCTCTTCAAAAATCTAAGTGTTGCTGGAATTAAATGCACGTAACTCCTTTTGGTTGTGCTAGAGGTAGCTGAATCAGAAAAGACTACAATGTGGCCCTTTGAGGCTTGATGCGGTGTTGCTGGGATAATTGTGCTTTGAGATTTGTAGTTCTACTCTGGTGCGAGTTAAATGTGCAATGATTATGATTTGAGGGCTTTGAGTGGCTTTTCCCTCTTTCTTTGACTCTGCTAGAAGATATTAAATGTTCTCCTGTTTCGGGCTGCTGCTTAAGATTTTCGATGATACTCTTTGCTGCTACATTGATGTCTTGCACCACCTACTGACGCTCTTTGACACGCTTGCTACCTGATGATTTGATCTGATACACTTTAAACTATGTCATTGGTCCTCTGCTGTCTTTAAACCAGATCAATTTGGCATGATCGAGTGATTTTCAGGCTTTCTCGGCGCACAACGGGCCAAGGAATAAAAACATTCCCTAAAGATTCCCCGAAACGGCCTATTTCCCGTATCGCCTCTGTTTCTTGTTCTGGAGCTCCGAAGTGCGATTTCTCTTCCTGCGCGAATTTTTGGCTTTCTAGTTGCTGACGTCAGCAGTACGGCAGATGATGTCAGCCTACGGTGGGTCCCTAGTACAGAAGTGACATGGCGAGGTGCTAATACTGAAGGCGATGCGATGAACTTCTCCGATGCGATTGCGATATCGCATCGGCGAGGAATGGGAGGGTGTTTCAGTTGGACATTTGGCGCTTGCGTCCGCTGATCGGCGATATCGCGATATCGCATCGGATGGCGACGGATGGGTCATAACTTGCATGGAGAGGATATTGTGATCTTGCGATGCGATCTGGCTTTCTATGGTCTATGGAGTGTTAAGGAAGTTGGCAAGGGGTTTGTTGTGGTCGGAAGGAGTAAGTAAGTGGGTGTGAAAGGCGTTTGAGGCTTCAGAAGGGGTCCGATCACCTCAAAGGGATTTTATACTCTGGAAGGAGTCCATTGTATTTGGAAGATGGTCTGAAGGGGCAGCATGAGGGTTCTTGCTAAATTTAGGGTAAACAGAGCAATTCCCGGGGGTACTTATGGTTATTTTTCAACCAGGGGGAGGGATATTTACATAGGGGGGATTATTTACATAGTTTAGTATGGGGACAGGGAAAATATAAGGAGTTAAATAATAATGTTAGTGGTTAATATGGAGATGGTAAGAAAGCGCTAAGTTTCAGAAATCTTAGGCTGCAATGGGGGAATAATTGAGGGGATATGGAATTCCTTTGAGTGAAACGGATCTTCACCCAAGCTAATGATGTGAAAATGGTGGGACTAAGAGGTATCAAGCAGATCTTGACCTCTTTTGGGGAAATTAGTTAATGATTTGGGGGAGATGGAGAAAGGAATTTAGTTATGCCGGTGTTTGAGCTTCTCGCATAGAACTGCCTGCTGAGTGTGTCCTGAGTAAAGATGACGCCTGGAAATCTGGAACTAATCAGCAATTAGGATTCAACAACCTCAAAACTACCTACCCAGCATACTTACCTAACATTTCTTCTTCTTTTGGTTTGGGTGCACTTATTCTTGCAAACCCATCGTTTCAATTTTTCTTTTTTATGCTCTACTATCTATATACTACCCTTATTTCATCCAAGGGCCTAGATTAAGTAGTTGGGCTCTTTTGATTCTCTACCTATCTAAGAATCTGCCAAGATTAAGCTGTTTGGATAGATTTACATTCTCTATATTCTAAAACAGGAAATTTAAACCTAGGGAGACCAAGATTAAGCTGTTTGGACCTCCCTTTAACTGAAAATTGGCGATACCGGAATGACTTCTCAAAAATTTGGAAGGCAATTAAATCAACTCTGAGTGGCCTTCTTCGCTTGGAGACTGTTAAGCAAATATGGAGCATTGCAGCATGCAAAGTATGACATATTTGGCCTATAAAAATGCCAATCATGAAACATGAGTAACCTATTGCAGCAGGAGGCTAACAGTGGCTCCACTTGGGGATGGTTTCTCCTTGTGAGAAGCCAAGAACAGCAGGTCAGAATGCCTTAGTCTTTAGTTGTTGTTGTTTTCTGCAAAATCGTCTTCTTCCTGACTGTTGGATTGATTTGAACTTTTAAACTTGTTAATAGCTCTGTCCCTTCGCTTGCGCTGCTGTTAAACTGTAAAGCATTGCCTGCTTTCTTCTGCGTGCCCCAGCATTATGGATCTTTACAAAAGTCAAAATACTGGTATATACAACTATGTACAAAATCAACCACCATCTGCTCTTTCAAGCAAGAGGATCATTTTAGTGCTTCAGCATCCAGCCATTGACCAGGCCTTCTTCAGCTGTGCTGCCATCTGGAGGTTTGAGAAAATAGGTGTTATTGCCTTGCACAATGCTGATAACATATGGACCTTTCCACAGAAAATCGAATTTTGTGTGTTTTCCCTTGTCTTCTTTTCGTGAATCCCATCTTAGAACTTTGTTGCCTACCCGGAAATCCTCTGCTTTGGTCTTCTTATCAAACATTTTCTTGAGTTTTTCCTGCAGTATCTGAGCTCTGTTGAAGACTTGTTCTCTGGTTTGTTGAAGGTGAATGGTTTGATTAACTCTTCTCTGCATGTCATTCGGTTCAGCCTGAATTTCTTGCAACAATTTGATAGTAGGTATGCCCAGAGATGAAGGAAACTTGGCTTCCATGCCATATACAAGTTCATAAGGGCTCATCCCGATGGATTTTTTGGTGGAAAGTCTGTCTGCCCACAGAGCATTTGTGAGCTTTTTGTGCCAGTTCTTTTTGTTTTCTTCCAGCAGCTTCTTTATGATATTGATGAGGCTTTTGTTGGAAGACTTGGCCAAGCCATTACCTTGAGGGTAATAGGCTATGGAGTGACCTAAGGTAATGTGGTATTTATGGCAAAAGTTGATGATTTTTTTGGATTTGAAAGTCGCGGCGTTGTCGGTTATAATTTTCAGGGCAGCCAAATCTGGAAAGGATATTTCTCTCAAGGAATTGGATAACGATGGAGTCATTGGCTTGCCTACACGGGATGGCTTCAATCCACTTGGTGAAATAATCGGTAGCCATTAAAATCCACTTGTGTTGGCCTGAGGAAGAGGGATGAATTTCTCCAATGAAGTCAAGACCCCATTGTTGAAAAGGTTTCTTGGTTGAAATGGGCTTGAGGGGCAAAGGCAGTAATTTTCTTTTCCCTTCAAAGATTTGGCATTTGTGACATGAAACAACAAACTTCTTGACATCTGCAAAAAGAGAGGGCCAATAATAACCAGCCCTTAAAATCTTGACAGCAGTGGACTTCCAATATAAGTGTCCTCTGCAGTTCCCTGCATGGAATTCTTTCATGATGTTGTTAGTTTCATTCATATTCAAACAATTAAGCAAAATACCTTCATGATTTTTCCAAAACAAAGCACCATCTATGACACAAAACTTTGAGGATTTCATCCTTAAAAATCTTTTCTTAGTTCTGGACAATCCTGGGGGAGCACACAGGTCTAACAATACAAAGCAAATATCAGCATACCATGGTGATTGCAAAAAGGTCTCACTGATCTGTGGAGTCGCCAGCTCCGTTTCATTGTCCAGTTGATTAATGTCTAAGGCTTGGAAGTATGTTTCAGACATTTGTTTGGCTAACCCTTGTCCTTTTATCAGTTTGGTAGGTTTTATCTCAATGTCGTATTCAAGGATGCTGGCAATCTACTTGCCTCATTTGCCTTCTAGTCCCTCTTGAGTTAATATATCTTTTACAACAGAGTTAGGGACGTAGGCAGTCACATGGGAGTATAAGATGTAAATTCTAAAGTTTTTGATGGCCTTAACCAGGGCATAAGCCTGCTTTTCCATAATCTAATATTTCAAGGGTGCATCTCTCAAAGCTCGGCTGAAGAAAGCAATTGGCTTTTCCTTACTTTGATCATGTTTTTGCAATAGGACAGCAGCTATGGTGTGCTCGGATGCAAAAGAAAAAATGATAAAATCTTTGTCGAATTGTGGACTGGTGAGGGCAGGCGTTTGAGTCAAGGCAATTTTGATACTCTCAAAAGCCTGCTTGGTTTCAAGAGACCATTTTACCTTAGCATCCTTCTTCAACATGTTGCTCAATAGCCTTATTAGCTCTGCTAGGTTTGGGATAAATCTCCTTAGGAAATTGCTCTTTCCAAGGAATGCTTGCAGTTCTTTTATGTTTCTTGGATAGGGGATTTGGAGGATAGCTTGAATTCTTTCAGGATCAATTCTAATCCCATATTTTGATATGATATGGCCTAGAAGCTTGCCATCCTCAAGGGCAAACAGGGACTTCTTGGGATTCAAGGAAATGCCATATTTCCTACATGTCATGAAAATTTCCCCTAAGTGCTTAAGGTGCTCTTGGTCAGATTTGGAGAATGGGGTTAGATCATGAAGGTAAACAACAAGGAAGTCATGTATCTCCTTGGAAAATGCAATATCCATTGCCCTTTGAAAGATCACATTGGCGTTTTTCAGCTCGAAAGGCATTTTAACGTACTTAAATGTTCCCACGGTGTGGTAAAGGTTGTCTTGTCTTGGTCATCCAGGTGAACAAGTATCTGATTAAATCCTGAAAATCCATCTAGTAAAGAAATTCTAGAGGAACCCACTACTCTTTGTAAGATATGGTCCTTTTTGGGAAAAGGTTAGTGGTCTTTTAGAGAGACCTGGTTTAAATTTCTCAAGTCTACACACAGTCTTATCTCTCCTGTTTTTTTCCTAGTGGGAACTAAATGAGACACCCATTTAGAGAATTTGATGGGTGCAATGATACCTGCTTCAAACATTCTCTTTATTCATTTTTCAATAAGGGGAAGACGCATGCGGTTGATTCTTCTAAGTTTCTGTTTAAACGATTTTTTATTTGGTTTTAAGGGAATGGTATGTTGGATCAATGAGGTGTCATAGGACTTCAAGTCCTCATAACTCCAAGCAAATACATCTTGGAATTCTTTGAACAAATCCAAGTATTTTGGTTTTTGATCAGGGGGCGGATTTTTGGACAACTTAATCATTCTGTGCTGCTCTGTTGTTCCTATGTTGTGTTCTTCTATAGCAGCATTTAGAGGCTCCAATTTTGGCTTTTTGGGCACATCATTGTCATCAAACATTTCTTCTAATGGAGTAAGGCCGACAGGTAGAAAATTACTTTTTAGATCAATAAACTCATCCTCTGCTTTGGTTGTTTCCTCTAAACACATTTGTTTCAACTGCTCTATGTTTGCGTTGTCAAACACAGTTGGGTTAAGGATTTGTTTAGTTGTTGCAGCTGTTAGAGCCTGCTGAGTTTCTTCTGTTAGATGCTGGGAATCGTTCATGGCATCCATGTCAATGTTTGTGTTGGAAAATTCGCCCTCAAGAGTGAGGAAATTGTTAATCTGGGCATCATTTTGAAACACCTGCCAATCCTTAACATTGTTAGGGAATGAAGGTCTGTGTTTTATTTTAGTGGTGAAATGGTGATTTGGTTCAAAGGGAAACTTGCATGTGCTAGCAAAAGTTGGTAGACTGTGAGCGTGAATATTATGATCTCTTGAAATTTTGGCAAGCTTGAATTTGTTGAAAGAATTGAGTATTTCGGTGGCAGCGGCCCCATAAGCTCTCATTCTACTGGCATTAGTAACAAAGTTACCTTTTATTTGTTGTATAATCAAATCAGAGTCACCTAGGATGGACACTTCTGTAGCTTCTGTAGCAGTTTAAGGCCTAAGAGAAGAGCTTCATACTCTGCCATGTTGTTTGTACATCTGAAAGTTAGTCTATAGGCATGGCGTTCTGCGTGATTATCATGTGTATTGTAAATCCATACTCCTGCCCCTGCTCCTAACTTGTTGACAGAACCATCAGACTCTAAATACCATGTGATTTCTTGTTTGAGGTTTGTATTAAGAGTTTGAGTTATTTGAGGATTGGGCAAACCTACAATTTCTATTTCAGGATGTTCTTCTTGCTATTTGCTGGTTGCCCTGACTGTTGAGACGATCTCATGGGTATTGGCAACCGATTCCTCATTGATGTATGTTTCTTGTTCCAAATATAACGGCTTATCATCGGTTGGAGGACTGGTGTTATCATTAAATAAAATAAAAGAATCCATATCAGAATGGATTGAGTAAATTGGAAAATGTTGGGGCTTTTCCTCACTGCTTACCACATACTTCATCAGTGTTTCTCTATACAGTCTCTTTGGTTGCCCAAAGACAAATATAGTGGCATAAGAGAGGTCAAGGTTAAGGGATCGTTCCAGTTTTGCTCCCCACAATCTGGATAGGAGCATGCCATATTTTGTGGGAATGTCAGCGACTACTACGTCCATTAGGATTGTCTTGTTGGGGAATTGGACTAGAGACACACAAAGGTCTTTAATCAAGCCTAGACATTTGAATTGACTTGAGTCAAAGGAATATAGATCTTTGTATGGTCTTGTGACATCAAGGTTCAACCTTTCCATTACAGCTTTGGGCATAAGGTTATGTGAGGCACCCTGAGTCAAACATAGCATTTATTGCAATATTTTGTCATGTATGTGCAGGCTTGACATAAAAGGGTGGAACAGGTCCATATGTTGATTTTCCGTTAACTTCTGGACCAAATAGCAGCTCAGGGGTATCGTCTAAAACATTTACATCATCCCTGACCTCTGGTAGTTGAAGTGACCTTTAAATTTGTTGCCTATATACATCATGTTTGGCAAGTTCTGAGAGGGGAACGGATATCTTGAGTTTTCCAATCTTTGCTTCTAAATTGAATGGTTTTTCCGATGGGTTCTTGGCGTTGATAGCAGCAGATTTCTCTTTTTCAGGTGTACTCTCTGTGTTTTCTTCTGGAATGTTAGAGTTATGATGAATGACAGTTGCTAGTATTTCTACTTTGGGACGATTTTTTAGAGTTCTATTCAGATTTTCTTTTGAGGAAGAAGGAGGTAGAGGCCGATCAATAGGAGGTTGTGTGTCTGTTATATCCTCCACAGTTACCCGATGCGGGTTTGGGACAGAGCTATCAACCAGATTTTTTATGGTGACATTGTCCTTAATTTTGTTGGGTTGTTTGATATCTTTTGTTCTGCTAGATGCAGGGACATCAATGGTCCTTGTTCTCAACTTATATTGTTTGTGTACTTCATACACAGCAGAATCATAACCTTTTTGAAATCGAAAGACTCTACGGACTTGGTCTGAAATTGTTTTACATCAGGGTAGTCTCGGATCTCTTCAGTGAGAAATATTTTCTATTCATTTTCCGAATCTATCAGGTTCATATGAGTCCCATCTGTGGGCTCACTAGATGTAGATGCCTCCGCATAGTTTTCTTGGAAGGAGGCAATATCATGGTCGGGGACTGGCCCCCAGGCGTTTTGTGTTCTTGAGTTTTTTCTGAAGTTTGGTTCTTGGCATTGGGCTGTTGACCTTCCCATGAAGTTTTTCCTCTCAGGCATTGTCTACTCTATTCCCAGCTTTGGATGCCACTGATTAATAGCATCTAGTTTCTGATCGAACGGCAGTTTCTCCTTGAAGGTGGTTCTTCTCTCAATTTTGGCTCTAAATTTCTTTTGGCAATTAGATTTGCCTCCACACTAACAACAACATCTTGCATCTTTGCAAGGCTTTGAGGGGCTCTTTCCCTTAACTGATATGCCATCTCAGCATCAAAGCCATCAGGGAATTTGTACAAAGCGAGATTAGGTGGAGGTCTTAAATTTTGTGGTATTGCATTGTAAACATTATTAAACCTCGCACAGTAATCCAAAACCATTTCCTGAGGTCCTCTTTTGATAGTATAATACTAAGATAGTATGTGTAGGGGATCTTTCTTTTTCTCCCATCTGTTAATAAATGTCTGGTATAAGGCTTCAGGATTTAATATGGAATTGGGCGTAAGTGCCCTAAACCAGGTTCTAGCATCACCGGTCAAACTTTGAACAAAAATCTTCAGTCTCAAGCTGTCATCATGGATCTCATAACTCTCAAAGTAATCTTGCATTTTCTTCGTATGTTGTAGGGTTGTGCAGGAGTTTGTGCCATCAAAATAGGTAATTTTTGTCTGGTAGTCCTGAGGCATAGCCCCAGGACTAGCAGGTAGTTGTAAGGGCACATATCTATTATCCATGTTAATGGGGATAAGTGGAAAAATTGGGGAAACTGGGATAACAGGAACAACCAGGTATAAGGAGTAGTTGTGGTAGTAGGAGTATAGGATGGAGGTGTAGAAGAGCTGCTTGGAGAAGGGGATGATGAACCAGGGGAACTTTGGGTTGACCGAAATAAAACTTTGACAGGGGTTGGAACACCACTTGGCTGAACTGTTTCAGGACTCGAAGCAGTTGGATCTTCTTGTTGCTTTTGTTTTCTAATGATCTTAGGGATTAAATTCGGATTTTCAAAAGTAGCTGGGCGATTAGGATCAGGATTTCATCTTGTACGACTTGTTTTCTTTTTAGGAGCCAGCTTCTAACTTGTTTTTTGAGAATTTTTTTCTAAAAACACAGGTCGACCGAGACTTTTAAAGGTCGATTTCTTCCTCTGTGGAGCTTCAAACTGGTTTTGTGAGATTATCTGAGGAGTTCCCTAGTGGAGTCGCCATTATGTTATCACTCAGGTTGTCCCTAAGCTCCTGAAGGGATACGGCCAAGGTAACCACAAACAAATCTTTGCATTGCAGGTTCTAGCCCACCTGCAATCAGAGAGGGCTCTCTCTTAATGATTTAACTTTGTTGATGATGATTTTAGGCTAGTTGTTGGGTTCAGGGGTTTTGGTTTTTTGTTTGGATGGAAGATGCATGTAAGGAAGAAAATTCCAAGCAGAGAGGCAAGGTAAAGTGTGATAAGTTTCAAACCATTGGGCATGGAGTCATGGACTAAAGCTTGTTGTTGCGTTTTCTTGGTCACAATAGGATTATGGAGAGGGATAGCCACACATGAGACAATTATCAATTTGCTGAGAGGATGGAATGATGGTCAGGGATGAAAGACAATTAAGAATCTTTCATCAAAACTAATAGGGAGGAGAAGTGAATGAATGATTGTCTAGGAGCAGTTAAGAATTCCTAAACTATCATTCATAAGTGAAAGAAACAGCGTAAACAAGATCATTCAAGTATGCATGTTCATAACTATTCCTGTTGAAAACATGAAAAATTGCAGAAATTGAGCCTAGGGTGCAGCTAAGAAAATCCTAAACTATTCTTCTTTTCTGCAATTTAGATGGCAGATTGATGATAAAACAAACATCAAAAAACTAATAGAGTTAAAAAACACTTATTGAACCATGTAGAAGCACAGGAATTCCACTGTCACTCCTCGGCCAATTAAACACAGCAGACAGTTTTAGAATCCATGCTTTCAACAGTCTTTGATTATAGAAAGTATCACAGTTACAGTGCGAGTCTCTTCTTGAGGAAATATCGAAATAACATAGATCAAGCAAACTAACCAACCCACCAACTCCATTTTTCAGGGTGGTATATATAAGCAAAATATCTAAAGTTATTTATTACAACCGACCTAAACAGGTCTGTAGGAAAAAGCTTTTTAGAAACCTAATTGTTGCTAGAATTAAATGCAAGTAAGTCCTTTGGGCTGCGCTAGAGGCAGCTGGATCAAGTTGAGTTGATGGGGTGTCCTGTGTGACTTGGTGCAGTGGTTCTGTCATAACTGTGCAATGAGTTCTGGTCCACTCATCTCCTGTGAGTTTAATGTGCAGTCATTTGTGTTGGTGAGCCTTCAATGCGTCTTCAACTGCTTCTTGACTTTCAGGGCTCTCCTTTTAATGCTGGATTTGCCTCGAGCCCTGAGAAAATCTCCTCTGATACACTTTTCCGCTACATTGATAGTCTCCACTGCTTCCTGATACTCTTTGACATGCTTTTTGTCTGTATATTTGATCTGATACTCTTTAATCTTTGTTCCTGGTCTCTCTCTGTCTTCAAATACGTTTAAATTGGCAAAATCGGGCTTTTTCGGTGCAAAAAGGGCTAAGAAATCAAAAGATTCCCTAAAGATTCTCCAATATGGCTCATTTCCCATAGCGATGTGCGATTTGCGCTTCGCGCTAATCGCGCATTGAAAACTGCCTCTGTTTTTCATTCCGAAGCTCCGAAGCTTGACTTTCGCGCTTGTGCATTTTTTTCGTTTTTTTGCTGCTGACATCAGCGGTACGACGGATGATGTCAGCGTGACGTCAGCAGTGGGACCATCTAGTACGGATGTTATGTCAACATGCTGACATCAGCAAGGTGACGTGGCAGTACAGCAGGGTGACGTGGTAGTGACACGTGGCAGGGTGAAATGGGCCGGGCGCAGGCAGTGTGAGGTGATGTGGAGGCGACGTGGCAGTGTGACACGGTGCTCCTGTTACGTGAGGGGAGGGCGGTTTTGGCCTGTGCATTAGACCACCTTTGGTACGGAGGTGGTTTCTGTCAGGCGCGGCCCGATGCAATGGGAGGCCGCCACCTACCCCGGTGTATGACGGTAAAACCGTCGGACATCGGGTGGTAATGCACCACTACAATAGGGTGCCCAATATGAACAAGGGTCGTCAGATCTGGGGGAGGCGATCTAACGGTGGACGGGAGGCGAAGGTGCACGAGATTTAATAAAAGAGCACGCGCGTTAAATTTTTAATTTTTCCACGGCGCGGGTGGGTTTTAGACTTTAGGAAATGGGTTAATGGGTTTCGGCGCTTAGTGATTTATGAAATAAACATTAATAAATTCCAAAGAAAATGTGCGGGGGGGGTGTTTTTGCATTTGGAGAGGGGTTCTTTGTGTTTTGGAAGGGGTCCAAACACTTGGGAATGGAAATTCATGCAAAAAGAGGGTTCTTACTAAAGTCCAGGTGACTTAGTAATTCCCAAAGAAATACTTATAGTTATATTTCAACCAGGGGGAGGGGATATTTACATAAGGGGATTATTTACATAGTTTTAGTAGGGAGATGGGGAAAATATAGGGAGTTAAATAATAATGTCAGTAGTTAATATGGAAATGACAAGAAGAGCGCTAAGCTTCAAAGATCTTAGGCTTCAAAGGGGAGATAGAGCTTTGTAGAGAAAATATGGACCCTCCTTGAGTGAAGCAGATCTTCATCAAGGCTAATGACATGGAAAATGATGAAACTAAGAGATATCAAGTAGATCTTGACCTCTTTTGGGGAAATTAGTCAATGATTTAGGGAAGAGGAAGAAAGGGAAGTTAGTTATGCCTGATTTGAGCTCCTCCACATAAAACTGCCTGATGACTGTGAACTGAGTAGAGATAATACTTTAAAAACATAGAATTGATCAGAAATCAAGATTCTGCAACCTCAAAACTACTTACCCAGCCTACTTACCTAACATTTTTTCTTCTTTTGGTTTGGGTGCACTTAGACTTGCAGACCCTTCTTTTTATGCCTTCCTATCTACAAACTACCCTTATTTCTTCCAAGGGCCCAGATTAAGCAGTTGGGCTCCTTTGATTCTCTACCTATCTAAAATCTGCCAAGATTAAGCTGTTTGGAAAGATTGTTCATTCTTTATATTCTAAAACAGGAAATTGAAACCTAGGGAGACCAAGATTAGGCTATTTGGACCTCCCTTTAGCTGAAAATTTTACAAAACTGGAATGACTCTTCAAAATTGGAATGCAGTAGATGAACTTTGAGTAGCATTCTTTCAGGGCCTATTTCCTTGGTGACTGTTTAGCAAATATGGAGCATTGCAGCATGCAAAGTATGACATATTTGGCCTATAAAAATGTAAATCATGAAATATCAGTAACCTGCTGCAGCAGGAGGCTAACAGTGGCTCCACTTGGAGATGGCTTCTCCTTGTGAGAAGCCAAGAACAGCAGGTCAGATTGCCTTGATTCTTCTGTTATTTTTGTGCTTTGAAACTTCTTAGTGCTAACTGTTGGATTGATTTGAACTTTTGGACTGCTAAGAACACTTTCCCTTAACTGATTTGCTGGTAAATTGTAAAGAACTGCCTGCTTTCTTCTGCATGCTTTAGCATCATGGACTATTAAAAAATAAAATCAAAGTGCTGATATATACAAACATTTTATGTACAGAAAATAACACCGGCTATTCTTTACAATAAAAAAGGATCATTGTAGTGCTTTAGCATTCGACCATTAACAGGGCCTTCTTCAGCTATGTTTTCATCTAGAGATCTAAGAAAATATGTATTATTGCCTTGCACAGTGCTGATAATGTAGGGGCCTTTCCACAGAAAATTGAATTTTGCATGCTTGCCCTTGTCCTCTCTTCGTGAGTCCCATCTTAGAACTTTGCTGCCAACCCAGAAATCCTCTGCTTTAGCTTTCTTATCAAACATCCTTTTGAGTTTTTCTTGCAACATTTGAGCTCTGTCATACACCTGCTCTCTGGTTTGTTGAAGATGAATGGTTTGATTAACTCTTCTCTGTATGTCATTTGGTTCAGCCTGAATCTCCTACAACAGTTTAATAGTAGGAATGCCAAAAGATGAAGGAAATTTGGCTTCCATGCCATATACTAGCTCATAAGGGCTCATCCCAATGGATTTCTTGGTTGAAAGCCTGTCTACCCATAGAGCATTTACGAGTTTCCTGTGCGAGTTCTTTTTATTTTCCTCTAACAGTTTCTTTATGATATTGATGAGGCTTTTGTTGGATGATTCAGCCAAGCCATTACCTTGAGGGTAGTAAGCTGTGGAGTGGCCCAAGGTAATGTGGTATTTATGGTAGAAGTTGATCATCTTTTTGGATTTGAAGGCAACAGTTTTGTCAGTAATGATTTTCTCAGGGCAGCCGAATCTGGAAAGGATATTTCTTTCAAGGAATTGGATAATGGTGGAGTCATTGGCTTGTCTACATGGGATGGCTTCAATCCACTTAGTGAAATAATCGATGGCTGTCAGAATCCACTTGTGTTGGCCTGAGGAAGAGGGATGAATTTCTCCAATGAAGTCAAGACCCCATTGTTGAAAAGGTTTCTCGGTTGAAATGGGCTTAAGGGGCAAAGGCAGTAATTTTCTTTTCCCTTCAAAGATTTCGCATTTGTGACATGAAACAGAAAACTTCTTGACATCTGCAAAAAGAGAGGGCCAATAATAACCAGCCCTTAAAATCTTGTCAGCATTGGACTTCCAATATAAGTGTCCTCCATAGTCCCCTGCATGGAATTATTTCATGATGTTATTAGTTTCATTCATAGTCAAACAATTAAGCAAAATACCTTCATGATTTTTCAAAACAAAGCACCATCTATGACACAAAACTTTGAGGATTTCATCCTTAAAAATATTTTCTTAGTTCTGGACAATCTTGGGGGAGCACACAGGTTTAACAATACAAAGAAAATATCAGCATACCATGGCGATTGGAAAAAGGTCTCACTGATCTGTGGAGTCGCCAGCTCCAGTTCATTGCCCAGTTAATTAATGTCTAAGGCTTGGAAGTTTGTTTCGGACATTAGTTTGGCTAACCCTTGTCCTTTTATTAGTTTGGTAGGTTTTATCTCAATGTTGTATTCAAGGATGTTGGCAATCCACTTGCCTCGTTTGCCTTCTAGTCCCTCTTGAGTTAATATAGCTTTTACAACAGAGTTAGGGACGTAGGCAGTCACATGGGAGTATAAGATGTAAATTCTAAAGTTTTTGATGGCCTTAACCAGGGCATAAGCCTGCTTTTCCATAATCTGATATTTCAAGGGTGCATCTCTCAAAGCTTGGTTGAAGAAAGCAATTGGCTTTTCCTTACCTTGATCATCTTTTTGCAATAGGACAGCGGCTATGGTGTGCTCGGATGCAAAAGAAAAAATGATAAAATCTTTGTCAAATTGTGGACTGGTGAGGACAAGCGTTTGAGTCAATGTAGTTTGGATACTCTCAAAAGCCTGCTTGGTTTCAAGAGACCATTTTACCTTGGCATCCTTCTTCAGCATGTTGCTCAATAGCCTTATTAGCTCTGCTAGGTCTGGGATAAATCTCCTTATGAAATTGATCTTTCCAAGGAATGCTTGTAGTTCTTTTATGATTCTTGGATAGGGGATTTGGAGGATAGCTTGAATTCTTTCAGGATCAATTCTAATCCCATCTTTTGATATTATATGGCCTAGAAGCTTGCCTTCCTCAAGGGCAAACAGGGACTTCTTGGGATTCAAGGAAATGCCATATTTCCTGCATGTCATGAAAATTTGCCTTAAGTGCTTAAGGTGCTCTTGGTTAGATTTGGAGAATGGGGTTAGATCATCAAGGTAAACAACAAGGAAGTCATGTATCTCCTTGGAAAATGCAATATCCATTGCCCTTTGAAAGGTCGCACCGGCTATTTTCAGCTCGAAAGGCATTTTAACGTACTTAAATGCTCCCCACGGTGTGGTAAAGGCTGTCTTGTCTTGGTCATCCAGGTGAACAAGTATCTGATTAAATCCTGAAAATCCATCTAGTAAAGAAATTCTAGAGGAACCCACTACTCTTTGTAAGATATGGTCCTTTTTGGGCAAAGGGTAGTGGTCTTTTAGAGAGACCTGGTTTAAATTTCTCAAGTCTACACACAGTCTTATCTCTCCTGTTTTTTTCCTAGTGGGAACTAAATTAGATACCCATTCAGAAGAATCTGATGGGGTGCAATGATAAACTGCTTCAAAACATTCTATTTATTCTTTTTCAATAAGGGGAAGAAGCATGGGGTTGATTCTTCTAAAGTTTCTGTTTGAACGGTTTTTGATTTAGGTTTTAAGGGATGGTATGTTGGAATCACTGAGGTGTCATAGGACTTCAAGTCCTCATAACTCCAAGAAAATACATCTTGGAATTCTTTGAACAAATCCACATATTTCGGTTTTTGATTAGGGGGCAGATTTTTGGACAACTTAATCATTCTAGGTTGCTCTGCTGTTTCTATGTTGTGCTCTTCTATAGCAACATTTAGAGGCTCCATTTTTGGCTTTTTGGGCACATCATTGTCATCAAACATGTCTTCTAATGGAGTAAGGTCGGCAGGTAGAAAATTACTCTTTAGATCAATAAACTCATCCTCTGCTTTGGTTGTTTCCTCTAAACATATTTGTTTCAACTGCTCTATGTTTGCATTGTTAAACATAGTTGGGTTAAGGATTTGTCTAGTTGTTGCAGCTGTTAGGGCCTGCTGACTTTCTTTTGTTAGATGTTGGGAATCATTCATGGCATCCATGTCAATGTTTGTGTTGGAAAATTCACCCTCAAGAGTGAGGAAATTGTTAATCTGGGCATCATTTTGAAATACCTGCCAATCCTTAACATTGTTAG